>JAGPOY010000693.1:1395-22764 GCA_018983105.1 Silene uniflora | reverse complement strand
GGGTGGTCATTGTTAGGGATAGTTCATGTTCTATCAACTAAGCAGGCGTTTTGCGACTAGCGTCTTTGTAAAGGGTTCTTAGATGAATTCAGTATTTGGTGCCACAGATAATCCGGTTGATTCTGTACTTTGTTTAGAATGGCCATAGTGTAATCAGTTTCGCCTGTTGTTCCTGTCAACTATAATTAGCAATTTCCCAATAACCTGCCGACCGGTCCGCATCTGATCTGTTGTAACGTGCATGTTGCCTGGTGTCTAGGATCACGATCCAGCCGCTGGAGCTCTACGCCTTACCACCCACAATAATTCGGGAGCTGAGCAGGGCACAGTGGGGTGGCCATCCCAGTATACATTGAACGGTTCTGCCCAGAGAACAGTTGAAGGGTGGGCAATATGCTGAACCAGGGAGTGCTAAGTGCACACGTGTTAGCAAGAGCGCTTGGTTTCACACAGGATGCACGTGCGACGGGCGCTACTTGGGCGTGTAAAAGGGCCACAAGGAGCTGTGACTACATATATGTGCTTGTCTGCATACTAAACCTTGCTTAAAGCGTGGCTCCGCGTGGTAAGAGCTCAGCCTTGGCCTATTTTTTTTTTTAAAAGGTCTTGCACTTGGTACGATGCTTAAGACAGGTGTGCTGATGGTTGAATGTTCAGTGGCGACTTAGGGCACCTATCAAGGATCAAATGCGTCGTTGTTAGTTACATAGAAGACAAGTACCTGCTTTAACAATTTACACCCCACAATTTCGTCGTTAAAAACCTGCGCAGTGAGCTTAATGGCTTTGCAATCGGCAGCGCTGCAGTTGGTAATCATTAACAAGCAATAATATAAATATAATTAAACAACAATGATCAGAATGGACTTATTTGGAACGTGGGCTTTTTAACAACCGCGATCACCGTATTTAGAATTACCATCACGATTGGCATCGGCCGTTGCAAGGTTCAGGCAGGTTAAACCGTAACGACCCACTCTAAAACTCAATCAAATAACTCTATATTAAACTACAAAAGTTAGTCCACTTGGCTAATAACCAACTTGCATTGTGAGAGTGGGGCTGGTCACCATTCCCAAATCAATTTACTGTGCAGTATGGCTTACACTCTTCTTTTTTGACTGGGTAATTAATGGAAAGATTTCAAGAGTACAATTGAGACTGATTTGAAGGATTTGTGTTTGGAGCTTGGAAGTACACTCAGTTTAGTTGTATGTGTTTCTATATATATATATATATACTCCTATATAACTACAAACACTTAGAGCTGCAAATATTCTAAGAAAGTTCACCCACTCAACAAAATTCAGGCATTGCTCTTCACATTTTCTTCCCCTAGATAAAACTGTACCTGGAATTGCTAAACAGGTTTACCTGCTTGCCATTAACTTCAGTTTTTGTTGTTCACGGTCTGTAGTTTCTTAAAAAGCGGGGTTACCTCACCCGATTATATTTATGCAATTGTTAGTTTACACTGGCTTATATAATCTGAAACAAACTGATTTGATCTTTTCTTATGTGCTTTTATTAATTGGGTTTTGCATTGTTGTCTGTTTATATACATGCATCAATTCATGCTCCTATGAATACGAATGCACTTGAAACCTTCAACCATACAACAGAGGCATGCATGCTGCAATACGTGAATCTCTTTCATTTAAATCAGGCTGTTGTAGGAATTACAACACATGAATATATGCCTGTCATCTCTTTAAATAGCTTTTGTTGAGAGCCCAAAGGTCAAAACTAATGAAATAAGCGATTAATAATTACGTTTGGTTCACTTTAGCATGCAGCAGCTGATTACCTTGGTTTCCTCAACTATTCCTAGAAGTTTTACTGTTGTCAACTTAATGATGCATGTAATACCTTCTCTGATTGAAATTGCTTATGTTGTGTTAAGATTAAAAGTGCTTGAGCACCACTGTGGCTGTGTTCTATTTTATCTTCGTGTCTACATTTAGTGGGTATTCGTCGGGCGAGGAATTGGGCCGGGATGTCCTCTGTCTGAACAAGTTTCGCCAACTGCGTTCTTTGGGGGCTGTTAAATGCTAGCTTATCTTAGGTGCGAATGTCTTAGTTAATTGTGTCGTCTGCGTTACACTGCTTTTATGAGTGGTTGGTTGAGTCGCTGGGGTGTTTAGCTTAGCCTATTGATATTTCAAAACAAAAGAGAGAACCTTCACTAAGTCGGTGATCACGTAACTGGGCATAGTATATTTACTTTTTGCGCAAAGTAGCAGTTGCTAAATGACCCGCTGACTTAGCCCCACTACACCTATGCAGGTGCAAATGGCGACACCCCCCACGCAGGTCATGATACCTTTCAGGCCCCTCATGTTGCAGATTGTCAGGTGTCTAGAGTTTACCGAGCCAACATTCACCCTCCTTGATAGCACGAGCAATAGTGTTCAGATCTCAGTCCAAGAGACGGACCGTTCTGCGACACACACGTATATTGGGGGCCGGGCACCCACCGTGAGTGAATCCTGTGAGAAAGCAGCCCGCAAGGCCGTCTCTAACCTTATGGAAAAATTTGATGTCATTGTTAAAGATGTAACCTGGTTTGAGAAGGAGACTTTTAACAGGTGTGCTTCCCTCTTCAAACTCAAGTACACTGAGTTTGATAACTTGGTAAAGGGAATTGGCAAGACCAAATTGTACGATACCACCGATAAAGCGCAGCTGCCTGGCTCCAAAACTGTTTTGCTTGATTACATGTCTGTTCTAGGAGCAATTATCCACAAGTTGGATCTTAGGTCTGCTCACATAGAAACAGTTGAGCATGATCCCTCTCACTACACATCTCTGTTCGTACTAGACCCACCTAGGAAGGGCACAGCTGGGAAATGCATTATTGGCGAGTGTTGCAGCGATTTAGCTGAGGCTAAAAATAGTATGGCTACCAAAGCCGTTGCCTATCTTATAGATACTCGCAATCTAAAAATAGTTGATGCTAATTACGATAGCCGCTCCGCAAATTTGGCTTCAATTACATGTGGCCTGCAGAAGGAGAGCTTCAAAACTATTAAGGAAAGGGTTTTGGGGATTAAAGAAGAGGTGGAGCCTTCCTGTTTTCTGGGTGAGGAAGATTGTGTTACCCCTCGTGGTGCAGCTTCGCAGATACCTACTATGAATAGCCCACCCATTGCGCCCAAGAAGCGTCGCCTAAGCTGGCCTTCTATTTCTGCGTCTGTGGTGCCAGAAACCAGAAACCATGTCCCTGTTTATTTCAAGATCCCTGAACCACTTGAATGTGTCTTTAAACGCGCAAGGAAGGGCCAGTGATTTGGCAACCAGTCTATAACTACGCGTTGGCTTTATTTTGGAAGGGGAACAATCCACTGTGGCCGTAGTGGTAAATTATGTAAAATAATAAGTGGAAATTATGCTATGTTATTTAGAGTCATGTGTATTAGTGTTGTCCGTCACTACGCGTGATCTAGGCCTCTTAAGTATTAGGGTCGTGTTTGGTACTCTATTTTGATTACAAGGAAATGTAATGTGTAATGTCTGCAAAGTTATGTGGTTTTGTTGTTCACTTTTCTGGCATTACGGGAGGTCTGCTCCTCGTAAAAATTAGGCCCCTCTTTGGCATTTTATTTTGTTTAAGCAGAGATGTAATATGTGTTGCATGCTAAGCTCTTTGGCTTTATTGTAAACTTTCTTTATATTAATGAAGTGGTCTCTGATTATAAATTGAGCGTTACGTTTTCACCGTTATTACGTTGCACTGTCTAGCTGTAACGATGCTGATCCGGCAAATAGATCACTATATTTAAAGGCAAAATTGGCGGGGCAGACTTAGGCTTAGTTTATTCGTTGAACACAGGCTTATTTCAATAGAGACAAAGTCGCACTCAGATTATTAAAATGATGATTAAAGCTTGGGAAAAGGAAGAAAATAACGATCGGAGTTCTGAAACTTGACCAACCTTGCTTATATTTCCGGCAAGCTCAACGTCTTCCATGCCGTTCACAGTTCTAATTAGAAGTTGCGTCATTTTTGTGGAATGTACTGCTTTTTTTTTGTTTGTTATGATGTGGTTATGATTATACAAGTAGTATCAAGGATTGAGCATAAGGTGTCATGAATTGGCAATGGATCCTGCAAGCAATTTTAGCTATATTTCGTAGTTTATGATTGGTGATGTATATATTGGGTGTTAATGTTGATGGATAAGCTAAAGTGGGTGAAGAAGGGGGTGATTAATGGGTTTAATGATCCTTTTTTTTTTTAAAACAGGTAACCTGATCAACAGGTAAGTAGTTACCTGCTGTATTGTGAGAAAAATAAGAGCATAATTTAGATTATTCTTGGTTATACCATGTGAAATGAATGCATGCTAGAGTCCTAATATTAATGCTCTTAATGTATAAATGCAGGTTGGAGTAGACAAATCTGTAGATAGTGTCCAGCAAATGGAAGGTGCCTCCTAAAGAACTTTCTTAAACGGTGGATGGTTTGAGGTAAAGCCTGTTTTACTTGTGCAATAAACTTATGAAGAACAGAATTGGGGGCTTAGTTGAATAGCAAATCCCAGTCTAAATATGTCTTGTTTCCTTCCGAATAGCCATTAATGGAAAAACATGTTTCACTTGTGTTGAATCTTGTTTGCAGCTGTTATGGCCACAGATGCAATGGACGCCAGTCCACCGGAAACAAGTAGTTTAAATACACTTCGGCTTTCACAGCGGCTCGTGGGCCTTTTAGGGGGCAGGTACTGCGGCAGAGCTAATTATATTAAACTGTGCGCATTATAGGTTATCTAGATTGCAGGGTACTAATGTTTTTCAAATTGCATCTACCCTAGCGATCCAGTGATTCCAAAACCACGTGGCCGACCCAGGCTTAAGCGTGATTTAGTCACACCTGTTCAGGCTCCATCAACTGATGCAACTAACCTGAGTGGTGCCAAGCGCAGTCGCAGCTCTGGCCGGCTTGCAAAACTCTTGCCAAGCAGGTAGTAGTCCAGTTTTACAGAAGTGTTAGTGATATCTTCTCCACATTTTGAAACGACTTTCCGAAATCTAAGCTTATAAATATTGCAACATGTTCAGCGCACTTGAGAAGCCAAAGACTAGGGCGGCGCATTGTGACCGTAAATCCAAGTCTACCTGCTGCCCACAGCCACAGTTACCCGCAGACATTCCATTAGACGGTGGGTCCGGACAAGCGGAAGCCAGTGTTCATGAACTTGATTGTAGCAGTCTACAGTACACGCCTCCTACCAAAGATCAGGCTGCGATGAATATGGATAGGTATGAGTTAATCATAAATAAATAAGTAACCTAGCTTGTAGTGTATTCAACAACGGCACAAACCCCGCTAACCTAGCTTGGTTCGGAATCACAGTGTCCACAGCGTTGCTCTAGAAAGTGCACCTAATAAGCCGCGTGGAAGGCCTAAAACCCGTCGGACATTGTTTCTTGAAGAGGCACAGCACAACAACTCCCTACTACCAGTTAACCCCATCCCGGGCGGAGGACAAACAACCGGGTTTACAGGAATTTTGGCCTCTGAACCTGCCGCTGCCAGTAAGCCTAGCAGTTCCAAGCGGAAACGAGTTCCAAATATCCCAGTGTCAGAGCCAACAGCCAGGTGGAGATAACACTTAGTGGCTGTTAAATTCGAGAGTTCTGTGACACTAATACTGACACCGCTGTTTCTGCAACAGGATGAATTCACCATGTACAGACGTTCCAACAAAAAAAACGCAGGGGGCCTAAACCGAAGAAGAAAAAGGGTATGTTGGCCAATAAATACATGTATTGGTCTAACTGTTGCACTATATTGCCAAGCCTTAATCTGAGCCTAACCAATTATTGTTCTATTGCAGGATTTCTGGCGGCCACCATAGGTGACCCGGTTCTAACGGCTCCTCAGATACTTGCAGTACCTGAGAGCTGCCAAAAGTGTGGTGCAATTAGGTTTATATATGAATCGCGGACGTTTTGCTGTGGTGATGGGACCATTGCACTCCCAAACAATGCGTACCCACCGCAGCTGGTGTACCTGTATACTTCTTGAGACGAGCCAGCTCTGCACTTCCAGAAGTATGCGCGGATATACAATAACGTCTTTGCCTACAGTTCGATCGGCGGCGAAATAGATGCCCAAACAGTTAAAGGTATTTACGTTTTTAAGCTCCACGGGCAAATATACCATCACGTGCCAGATTTGCTACCAAGTGCCAGTGGGCCAAGATATCTACAGCTTTACTTCTACGACGGCCAGCACGAGGCGGAGCAGCGAGCTGGCTGCCTACCAGAATTGCGGAAGGATGTAGTTGACATCCTAATGGAAATAACACAGGCCAACCCATACGCACAGTTTTTCCGATCCTTGAGAGAAATTGACATTCGGGAAAACACTCAAATAATCATAAGCAAGAACGCAGGCCGGGACCAGCGGGTGTACAATGCACCAACTTCAGACGAGGTAGCTGTTATTTGGTCTGAAAACTCTTCCGTAGGAACAACAGATGGACTATACATCACAGTTGCTGGCAAGTCCAGTGGTTCACACCGTATAAGACACTACTATGGCTGCTACGACCCCCTGCAATACCCGCTGTTGTTCCCATATGGTGAGTCTGGCTGGCATCAAGGCCTTTTGAAAACGGAGGACAGGAGATACATTCCTACACAAAGCCGCTCAGCAGCTTCTTACAATGATGCAGAGGCCTTATTAGAGGACGAGACAAACCGTAAGTGCTCTTAGAACAATGCAATCATTTGTTCCCACACAACGCCTAACTGCACTTATAAACTTATTAATAACCAAAAACAAAGCTAGACGTCTAATAAGCCATTACCAAAAAAACATTAGTGACTAATCTAACAACTTTGGGAAACCGACGATTGTTGCAGGGAGCTTACAACGGCATGTACCAGGAGAGCGCCAGATCTCCTGCCGGGAGTACTATTGTTATAGATTCCAGATACGCGCCGGTAACATGCTTCTCCGTGGCGGCCGGTGTTTCCAGCAGTACGCAGTTGATATGTACGTTAAGTTGGAAAACACCAGGCTAGACTTTTACCGTAACAATCAAGATACTATCCGCGCTGAACTGTACCAAGGCCTTCTTGATACAGTACAAGCTGGTGAAAGTTCAGCAGCAAACGTCGGTGTAGAATAGTTCTGCCAGCAAAGCACATTGAGGGCCCGCGGGACATGAAGAAAAGATACCTAAATTCGATGTCCCTGGTGCAACGATATGGGAAACCCGATTTGTTTGTGACTATCACTTGCAATGCTAATTGGCCCGAAATCAAGAGGGAATTGAGCGTTGGAGAAGAAGCGTCAAACAGGCCTGATATTGTTGCTAGGGTTTTCAAGGCAAAGCTGACTTCCCTTAAGAAGAAAATCATGAAAGAACGGGTATTTGGAGAAGTAGCTGCTTTCGTGTACGTTGTGGAATTTCAGAAGAGGGGTCTGCCTCATGCACACTTCTTAATCATACTAAAGGCAGCGCACAAAATACATAACCCAAGTGATTTCGATAAATTTGTCTGTGCAGAAATCCCGCCGTTGGAGAATGCGTCACTCAGGGCATCTGTATTGAAACACATGATGCATGGTCCGTGTGGTTCGTTGGACCCAGCGTGCGCATGTATGAAGCATAAAAAGACAATTGGTCACTGCAAGTATGGCTACCCATAACAGTTTACCCCAGAAACCACCCACAACTCCGACGGGTATCCAGAGTATAGGCGCCGTGACACAGGTGATAATGTTGTGATTCGTAAACACAAGTTAAATAACCGCTGGGTGATACCTTACAACCCATACCTAATGGCTTTGTTCGACTGTCATCTCAACGTTGAGGTTTGTTCAACAATACAAGCCGTTAAATATTTATATAAGTACGTGTACAAGGGGCATGACAAGGTTTCGTTTAACATTACTGAGGCAAACGGCATTAAGGTCATTGATGAAATTGAACAGTTTCAATCCGGCAGGTGGGTGTCCCCATGCGAGGCAATGTGGCGTATGTATGGATTTGAGCTGTATGAAATCCAACCAACAGTTATGCCCCTTCAAATTCATCTGCCGAATATGCAATCTATCCGAATGAGGCAGGCTGAAAATTTACAGGATGTCCTGTCATGTGAAAAGAGGGCAAGAACGCCTTTAACACAATTTTTCAGCATCTACAGATTAGACGTGCGTGGGAAGGTTCCAAAATATTTATATAATGAGTTCCCGGAATATTACAGGTGGGACACTAAAGAAAGGTCATGGTTCAAGAGGAGGACTAAATTAATTGTGATTGGTCGACTTGTGTTCGTTGCTCCTTCCGAAGGTGAAAGGTATTTCTTAAGGTTGCTATTACTGAATGTTCGAGGGCCTAAGTCTTTTGAGGACCTTCGCATTGTAGACGGTTATGACTGTGCATCGTTCCAAGAAGCAGCCCTGAAATTGCGTTTGCTAGAGCCTGACAACACAGTTGAAATGTGTTTGGACGAAGCAGTTGAAGTTCAAATGCCTATGGCCTTACGACGGTTGTTCAGCACAGTTCTGATATTTTGTCAGCCTAAAGACCCGGTCAAGCTATGGGAGAAATACTACGACTCACTATCTGAAGATTTCAGACATGCAAATCCAGCTGCACATTCAAGCAATAAAGAGTTAACGTACAAGGCAATTGAGCAAGCTGTAGAGGCCATGGGTAAGTCTATGAAGGAATTTGGCTTGGACCATCTGTCGCAGCAATTGGACTCGGAAGTGCTACGAACCAGAGACATTGTTGATGCATTAGACGCTCCTATACCTGATGAATGTATTGCTTGCATTAGCTCCATAAATTTTGCTCAGCAAGAAGCGTTTAACACTATAATTAGCCACGTTAGAGATGGCAAGGCAGGAGCTTTTTTCGTTGACGGTCCTGGTGGTACCGGGAAAACTTATTTGTATAATGCCCTCTACGCAAAAGTCCGCCTAATGGGTAAAATCGTCCTACCAACAGCTTCATCTGGCATAGCCGCCTCAAATATACCATCAGGCCGAACAACTCACTCCCGCTTAAAAATTCCACTTGACTTGGATGCTTGTGCTACCTGTAACGTTCCAAAGCAAGGCAGTTTAGCTGTGCTTTTAAGAGAAACAGCCTTGATAATTTGGGATGAAGCCGCAATGGCTAGGAAAGAAGCTATTGAATGTGTTGACTTGTTGTTGAGGGACCTCTGTAATCCAGATCTTCTCTTTGGGGGCAAGGTAATAGTTTTTGGAGGAGATTTCCGCCAAATCCTGCCAGTGGTGCCATAGAAATCTAACAGAGAAATTGTGGACTACAGCTTAGTCGCTTCGAAGCTATGGCCAAGCCTAATCAAATTCTACCTAACAGAAAATATCCGTGCCCGACAGGATCCAGCTTTCGCAGCTTTTTTGTTGTCCTTGGGGAACGGTGAACTGCAGACAGAAGAATCTGAGTACGTTCACTTGCCTGCAGGAATTTTGCAGTCCCAAAACGCTGATAGGGTATCCTCAATGACCACAACAACAGAGTTAACATTCCAACCAGACGACCTTGGGAACTTTCGGCAAGAAATGTTTACCAGCCGGGCCATATTGACACCGATGAATGAAGATGTTGACGCAATCAACTCCATAATGGTCGACCGCTTTCCAGGTACACCTACAACATACAAAAGCTATGATTCCGTACTGGATGATAAATGCAACATATATCCAACCGAATTTATTAACAAACTTTCACCCGGCGGTATGAGCCCCCATGAGTTGGTGCTTAAGCTTAATTGTCCAGTTATCTTGCTTAGGAATTTGATGCCATCAGCTGGCCTTTGTAATGGTACACGGCTAATATGCAAGAGTTTCAGTCTAAACTTGATAGGCTGTGAAATCACCACTGGTCACCATGCTGGTGAACACGTTTTCCTGCCGCGGATAAATTTGCGCCCAGCTGCCTCTACAAATTACCCATTTCAGTTTCAACGCAGACAGTTCCCTATAAAGCTAAGCTTTGCAATGACTATAAACAAATCACAAGGTCAGACACTTGAGCAGGTCTCTATCTACCTACCCAGCCAGTGTTTCTCACCGGGCCAACTATACGTTGCTCTATCCCGTGCAAGGTCATCGGATAAGGTCTCCGTAGTTGCAGCACCAGCACCAGAAAATGCCCCTCAAGATTCAGTAAAGAATATTGTCTCCTATGCGGTCCTTCAACTAGCAGGGATAACTAGGGAGCGTGAGGTAAATGTCCACTAATTACGTACTGTTAACGTTCAGAGATAGGCACCTTACAAGTTGCCCGCAGTCATTCAGCAAGTGGACACAGAAGAGAGCCCTGCACTTCCAGAGTACAGAGCTATTGGACAAATCCCAAAAGGCGGAGAGCCTTCTGAAAGATATGGTACACCTCAGCTTTCGTGAAAACTTTCCAACTATTTATTTTCTCCTACTCCATAACAGTGACATTTACTTGTGCCCTGTTTTCATTGTCAAGATTTATTAGGGGTTGTGATGTTTGTTGAAGATAAGCCTCGGAAAGCAGACCTACCAGGAGGCCGACAGTCAAACGTCACTGAAATTGTGCTTATGGACCACAGGTTACAACTAATGGCATAATAATTATAGCAACTGTCAGTTAACATGCATTTAGTTTTAACCTGTTGTTCTGTATGTGACTTTCCATAATCAATCAACACACAACAGCCATTATCCGTCTCTGCATAGGGTGATCTGGCGGACGGTGCCTCCGAAGCATTAGCATCAAAGACTGCCGATTTCAAGATAGTGGGTTTCACTGCACTGAAAGTATCCCAACACAAAGGTAAACCTACAACATTAAAATTATTAAATCCACTTCATATATGGCACAGCTGATGATTCACAATTTGGTCTCTTCATATAGGTTTCTCAATGTCAACAACTTTGTCGTCCGATATAGTTCAACAACCAGCTGGTGAAAGAGCAGTGGCGCTAGACAACTGGTAAAACCAAGAATCCTTTTTAATTTTCCTAAACTGTGGAGATCCAAATAATGGAAATCTAATTACTCAGTTATCTGTTCTTTGCAGTATTTGTTAAATTAAGTGCGTACCTTGTTGTGTCAAATTGTTAGCCATGATGTTACTTGAAATGGACAACACAAACAAACACTAACCTAATGTAAATCCAAACAGGTGTAAGGCTAATACACTGAAACTCATCGGCCTGAAGAATCGCATTCTGCAGTCAAGGAACGCGGGAGTTGAAAAAAATATCATTGCAGTCGCTGCATTGTAGTAAAAAAGGGTAAGCTTTGTCCGGCCACATATCCTAACCCGTCCTTAAAGCTGTTATTGTGATCCTAGGCACCTCAAATATCAGCTGCGCAATGCATTCCAGGCAGGTTACTTTCCAGATAATCGTTTGAGTGTTAATTGTGTTGGGCGGTGTTTTTAAACAGGCAATCAATACACTGCAAGATGATCGCTTCTGGCTTTGTGTCACAGTCCCAGTAGCCGAATTCGCGAAACTCCATGCACAGATGGGCTGTTCCAAATATGGGAAGTACTCTGGGCACCCTCCTCAGGAAATCTTCTCTTGCGGGTCTTGCTCCAAAGACAACTGCGTTTCTGTACCAAGGTATCGGTTCCTACTCACAACTAAAATGATGTTACAATAGTCATTGAGACAGTCCACTGGGGGCTTACCAATTTGAAATACGAGTAGGGCTATCTTCAGCTGCAGCGTTACTGACGGCACAGGCCACCTGTCTATCACAACATACGGAGATATTACTGAGAAGCTCTTCCATTTACCAGCTCAGGATATTTTCAGAATCAAGCACTCGGTGAGAATTATGCGTGCCTGCACATACTATTAATGAAACGCTTAGCAAGCTAGCACTTATTAAATTTGAAAAACAACAGGCTAAGTGTAGGCTTTAGGAATGTGTGTGTGTGTGTGTGTGTGAAATTTGTGAGATTTCTTGTATCATCTTACCTGTCATTTATTCTTTTTATTGGAAATGTATGTGATTACGGCATTTATGTGCGGAGTACTCTTTGTTGTCCAATGTGTTTTATGTGTTGGGATTGTTAGTTTCTGAAAGTTTAATCAAATACCCAACAATAAAAAATTATTAAAGCCTTTTGTGGGGTGCATCTGCAGGAAGACCTCAGTGCCTTTGAAGCTGCGCGGGATCTGATGGCAAAGACGTCCTACTTGATCCAAGTTGGCCCAAAGACAAGCCTATCATTAAGCAACGTTCTTGAATGGACTCTGAAACAGATTATGGTTAAACCAACTGGTGATGGAGCTGGAGTAGAAGCCAAAGAAGTGGAACAGGCAGCAAATACAACCGCCACTGAAAACCATATTATAGGAGCATCAGCTTCCACTGAAGTTCACGTGGATGATCCTGCAGACCTCAAAAGAACCTCTTCAGATGCAGCCGTGGCCTCCACAGGTGGCGCAGTCAATCCACCTACCTAGATAGCTGCCAACTACGTATGAACCTTTTGAAACCAAATGCTTTATTTTGACAGCGGCACCGTTCTATAGTTTTGCAGCACCATTTTGGTTCGAAGAGCTGCATAGTAACCCTAAGTTTCCCATGTTTTAGCCTAAAAACAGCAGACGAAGGAATAAGACAATGTATTTTACCTAATGCTGTGTGTAGGAGGCACAGAAGGTTACCATTCCCTCTGTAGATATAACGTACGGAAACCATTGGATGCTGGTACGACACCATCAGCACTACTGGTACAACTAAACCGCCCAACTGAAACAAAGCATTTAGGTTTGTAACGCGTTTCCTAGCGAAACGTTTATCATCAATGTAAATTACATATTTCCCCTGTATTCTATCGTAAAACTTGTTCTTCAGACAGCTCTAAGTATCCAATACTCCAGGGTTACTCCAAAATAAAACTCGAATACATGAAATGCAAACCGCCAACACTAAATTTGACAGTGTATCATTACCAAGGCTAATCGTCTGACGTTAAAAGGTACATTTTAACAACCTACAAATCCAGGAACTTACTTCACCTGAGTTATCCCCCACCGAAAGGTAAACTATTTGCCATGACACCTTCACAGCAGTGCCTCTCTGGGAATTTGCACCGTTAGAAGTACCAACTGCGTCTAAACTACAACCAAAAAAACCCAAAAAAACATTTTGAAACAATAGACCCAAAATCATTTCATGATTAAGCTAGAGGTAAGGACAATTCAGTGGTCAAATGGTACAACTACTGTGCTTGAGTAACTTGCAGCTGTCATCTAATTTATGACATCACCAACAACAACCCTACCTTAAGGCCACCACCCTCCCATATCCCTTAGCCTTTTTCCTAGGGGAATTAATTGTAAAAACTTTAGGGGTTTAATTTTCTACTAGTTAATACGTCCCCAGTATATATAGATATATATCGACCTTGAAATAAGTTCAGCTAAATCCTAACTTCGATGTATTATAAAATAGATACAAATTGGATACTTAACAACCGCTGCCATTCACCCTGGACAACAGCGGAAGTGATTATCGATCCTCACTCCAAAATCAACAAATACAAGGTGCAAATATATCGCAGCCATTCCGAACACGACTCGCGCCTAACAAACCCCAAAAATGCATTGTCGTGGCTATTTTAGACACCCAAAAACAAGACCAGCCTTATTTCTATGTACCCCAACCACCTAATATCCACTTTATTACCACTATTGAAAAAACACCTTTAACCCATACAGCTATATTTAGAAGCTATGTCCCATACATGTCTTTTAATAGGTTTTGCACCCAAAAGAACTCCCCACAATTCAACTGAATTTCACAGCTGGTCAAACAAACCCCAATCCATTGCTTATCAATATCATCAAAACCTGCAGGTAATACGTCTCTCTTATACTGGATTGTCCTCACCACTAATGTGCCTGTTTCCTCAAATCTATAGCTATAAGTTGTTAATCACGATCGTAGAATACAAGCTCCACGATTAAGCTACAGCCAACATCCTGTAACTAAATTGTTTGAATTGTGCAACATTACTGAACAATGACACCCTCCCTATATCATTTGCCTCCATCAAATGCAATAGTAAAAATTTAGCCTTAGAAAAGTTGTCAATATGCTGATTCATATGATAGGTATACTATGTTATTCATGTGCATGCTACGATGTTTCCATAAAACTGTTAATGTTTGCATAAATCGTTCTCAGCTAAATATGCCAATTTGTTGAGTTCATAGCAGTTGTTAAGCTTGGTGCACTGATATTTAGGGGCTAGGTCCTAGACCTTTTTCTTAAAAAAATGTTCGCAAAAATTTAATCTCTGCAATCCGACTGTTATAGCCACTGACTCTAGAAAACTTTTCTTGCCAATCAGACACTTCAAAGCTGCTCAATCAAACTCCAACCCATTGCTAAGAAATATTATGCAAGCCTGCAGGTAATCCCTCTCTGTTAAGATGTATTGTCATCCCCGCTAATGTGCCAGTTCCCTCAGACCGATGACTATTAGTTGTTAGCTAAGGTCCTGAAATATCGGCTCCTCTATTACACAATAGCGAACATTCCGTAAGTAAACGTTCTGGATTACACAATATTACTGAACAATGACACCCTCCCTACATTATTTGCCTCCACCAGATTCAATAGTTTAAATGTAGGTTTAGGAAATTGACTGGTTAACAAATTCCTATGATAGTTATACTATGTTTTTAATGTGCCTGCTACGATCTTTCCATTGCATCGCTCATATTTTTAGGAATCCCTTTCAGCTAAATGAACCAATTTTTTGCTTTTGTTAAAATTGTACAGCTGCGTAGTGCTTCACCATGGCCTGCTGATTCTGTATTCTCTATGGAAACCTAATGACAATAGCAGGTTATAGACAAAGAATGGTGAACAGCAGGCTTGTTATCACAACAAGCTGCCTGAGATAAATCTTTATAAACGGAATCACAAGTGCATAGCCATTCCAAAGGCAGCTTAAAATCAGCAAACTAAAAAAAAGGTTTTCTACAAACCATGAATGTAATCAAGAACTGAACAATTATCCCAAATTTAACCAGTAACTACATTTAGTGATTTGATGTGATATTCGTTTCCGCTGCAAAATGGAGAACCAGAACAACAAACTTGTCTTGTTTACAATTCAATTGAAACACATGTAGTCCTTCTGTGCAGGAAATGGCTGCGCTGACCACCCAAATCAGCATTTTATTCAGTGCACTGCTATCAACGATCATTGAATGCCTTCAATTACCACCAATAGAGTACACCATTTTAGATACAGCAGTGCACAGATTTTCAATAACTTTGAGGTCCATTTCTGGCTCAGTTGATGGTGTGTATATAGGGGGCCCATCCGCTACAAATGAAGTTGCCTTTGAGCAAGCATCACAGGTGGCCGTTAACAATCTGAAAGAGAAGTATGACATTTACGTCAAAGACGTTACTGCTCTCAGGAGGCAGCTTTCAGAAAGATGCACAAACCTATGGCGCCTGAAACGCCAGCAACTAGAGCGGGTTGTTAAGGGCTTGCCAAAAATAGACGCCCCAGAGGAGTTTGACTCGCCTGAAATAAGCCACCTGCATATGGTTAAAATAGACTTCGTGCAACTCCTGACAATCATTCAAAAGAAAATACATGCCCACTGTTCAGATATGGAGGTTGTGGAACATACTTCAACAGCTTTCACAGCATGGCTATCAAGTACCCCTGACAACAACACCTATGAACACACTTACATGTGTAGCGACACCAGTTTGACATATCAATCAGCTGAGCAGGACCTGGCTGCAAAGGCTATTAGCTACCTGGCACCAATCTACAATATCGAGGTCATAGATGCAAACCATTGCCAAAACAAAATCGACATGAACGCTCTTATATGCAAGACTCTAGAAAAGAAATGCATGCTACTGAGGGAAAAAAGCCAACAATCTGACAGAAGTGGACCAACTCAGGTGTTTAATGCCTCTATTACTACACCTGTGACACCCGCTAAACTACCAATGCGTGGTCAGCAGTTCAAAAGAACAAGTGTTTCGAGGATAAAGACTGCGAATACACCAGAGGCTACTCAGGCCAGGGAGTCAGGCATACCTGACTCAGCATAGACGGTAAGGGCCATTTTTCACCGCATGCAATACTATTTTGTAACATAACTAAGCTACTGGTCAGACCTTCAGTTATGTGTAAGGTATGTTCTTCAAATATTCCCTGTTTCGGATAATGGGTACCTATTAATTAAGCAAACTCTAGATTTAACGCACGTAATTGTTCTCTTCAGATGGTGCTCAACAATTCTATATTGATTACGTGCTTGTCCTACCTAGAAAACAGTTGCAGCACCTTAATTACGTTAAAACAAAAATGACCTGTGCCCATGCAATTTAAACACACAACCATAAATTAATTGAAGGCGCGAATGTTCAATCAAGATGCGAAATGAGCAAGTTCACTGGCTACAAAATAACATCACCTCCTCAAACTGCATTACATAGCATTCTGCCCGAACAGTGTAAGGCCACTTCCAGCAATCAGTTGTAACCAAACCACAAGTACAACAATCCTAACTAAATATCAACTAGGACATGATCCCAAGAAATAATCATCCTACTGTTTATATCAAACTCATGAACAAAGGAAACATAATACTTAAATTATGGAAAACCACACAATTGCTCTCATCAAACATAACTCTCACCATGCTTTGTTACTTCCCAATATAGCTTACCACCACCAAATTTAACAACTTCCATTCTTATATCTGATTTCAGTTCTATCAGCTCCTCTCTACAACAATTCAATCCTAAATCTACCACACAAACCTTTCAAAAAGCTCTACCTTACTCAATTGCTTACAAATAATCCACTGTCTTCAATTAACTACCAGCAATTAAAACAATATCACAAATAACAACATTTGTAATGGGTGAACCACAACAATGCCAACACAATCCGAGTTTTCAGGTATGGTTACTACTCTTAACTTTAATTACTTACTTATGCCCAATGTGCCCACAAATTAATATATAGATTCCCAGACCCGAGATGCAATGCAAATGAACTTTAAAATAGTACTAAGGCAGCTCTAACAAATAACATAGGCAACATGGCCTGCTGTTTTTCAACTGGTGCTAAAAAAAAATCATATTATCTTAACACAGGGGTGAAGAGTATTTGTATACAAACGACAATTCAATAGATTACTGACACTTAATTCAACAAAATTGAATCGGCTTAACAATTTCTAATGCGGAATATTATACTTACAGCTACTGCACCTTCCCCCAACAAAGGTGACTATACCATTTAAGCCGATTCTCTTCAAAGCTGCTCAGCGCTTGAATTTACATGAACCAACATACCAAGTACTGAATGCTGCGCATACAAGAGTGTCTGTGGAGTTGCAATGCAAAATTACAGATGAGGAACTGACCTACACTGGAGAAAGTGCTGATAATATTGAAGATCCATGCGAAGTTGCAGCGAGAGCTGCTGTACATGACATGATAAAGCGGTTTGGGGTGATTGTTGAGGACTACACCTTTAACCATATGATGTCTGCAAGGCGCTGCGGCAACCTATACAGGGTTCTACGCACTGAACTAGAAGAGATGATTACTACACCAACTCAAGCAATTTTACTTGAAAAAATCCCTACTACACCCCCAGGGTCGATTCATATCTCCCTCGACCACATGACAGTCCTTAGGAAAATCTACCAGACCGTCGGCATCCGCTCCACGCCACTACACAATTTAGAGCACTACCCTGGTAGCAACACTTCTTGGATAGCCATAAAAGGACCACACATATATAGCTTACCCAAGTTTCTTATTGGGGCGACATGCCCTACACAGGAGCTTGCTAAAGACTACCTAGCTAAGCAAGCTATCGAATACCTAATACAATCCTTCAATCTTCAGATCATTGATGCCAACTACGGATTGCCCGCTGCAAAAGAAGCTGAAACCATATATGAACTTGACCGTAGGAGCTATCTGGGTGTACATGAATTGTTGTTTGGGCGCCTGCAGCAGCAAAGTAATTGTTCACAATTGGTGGAGCAAGATAGCATATTCGTAGAAGGCGAGGTAACATACTCACCGGCCCGTAGACTTTACCAGAACCAATTGCAGGAGCTAGACACCATTGTGATGCGCTCAGCAGCTGCAAACTCGGCAAGGTTTAAAGCAGCACTAGAGAAAAATTATTAAGTTCCCAGATTATTCCCTAAATAGCATTAGATAGTTAAGTTCTCAGGGTTTTGCCTAAATAGCATAAAAGCTACTTTAAAACATGTAACATCCCTTCCCTAATTTAAAGCTAATGAAAAAGGGAAATCTTTAAAAATTTATATATATCAAACTATAAATGTGTGAAAATTAGAAACTTTAACTTCTTAATAGTGAAACGGTACCCTACGCGCTGAGCTCACCTCTTTACTTTTCCCCTTTCAAATTCGCATCTTCTATTGCTCTTTCCTGATGTCTATGTTCCCTTGATTCGCCTTGTCTCCTTCCTATCTCATTCAATTTCTGGACGCCATTTTCTTCTCTCCTCATCAGTAAGTTATTTGGTTTCCATCATAGCATTGATCAAGATTATTGTATTTCCAAATTATTATATTTTATTGCATCATATCATCTGGGCAATTGTAATATACTATATGAAATTTGTGAATCGCTTCATTAGGTTGCCTCTTTTTAAAAAAAAAATAGAATTATATTCACCAAATCATCTGATTAATTGTAATCTTCTAGATGAAGGATCTTTTCTATTTGTATTTATTGCACCATATTATCTGATCAATTGTAATCCTATCGATGAAATTGGTGAATCCCTTAATTAGGGTTCAACGATGTTTTTCGTTGCTGGTTCATTGGGTGCTAGAATCTAGATGTTCAAACCCCTCAGAGGGTGTGATTTTTGATGTCTTGCTAGAAGCAGCAACGAACAAAATGTTATAGCGTTTAGAGTTGTAGATCTCTAGCCCTGTTCAACACCTCGTCAAATGGTATAGCATGAATATTAGCTTCTTATGAATTCATGTCGCTGGAGCCAAAAATATAGGGAAACTTCTAATCCTTCAGCTAACACAATTCTGACAACCCACAAAAAATTTAAAAATTAATTGATAGAAAAGATGCAATAGTTTGCGATGCCGACTTCTCAGTGAGCAGGTTACACCAGTTGATGATTGATCATTTTTGGTGTTGTCTTTGATCGTTTTGAAATTTTATTTGATTTTAAGTACTCACTAAAACAGGTTTTGGGGGGTGTTGTCTAGCAAGCAACAATTCTGTCAACTGCGTTCATTTGAGTATTCATAGATTTGACAAATTTACTTGTTAGTCAGGTATGAATTGAGATGTTCCTTTGCACATATTTCTTTCCAGCACCCACATCCTTCTGAACTTTTAAATGTGCAGGTAAAACAAACAAGATGGATAAGAACACCTCTATAGTTCAAGGTGTACAAGAAAAAATAGACCGAATTGTGGAAGAAGCGCCAAAACGTTTTGATCGGTTAGAAAGTGTTATGGCATCAACTGCCGTGTTTGGTTTGTTGTGTGATCAGGAGCCCGTCCTACGGCTACTCCGACCACTACGTGTAAATATGCCATGCCCACTTTCTGCGCCGATACTGGATGGCGTGGTGACAAATAGTAAGCTACAGCTGACCCTACTTCAGCGTAAATAGTAGTGCTACTTGTACCTGAAATCCCCTGTTGTTTAATGCATGCACATGCTTGAGCATATGCAAGTGCTGTGGAAAATAAACGGGAAGAACTAAAGCAATTAACTGAAGAAGTGTTCATGCTATTTAAGAGGATTCAGGATGTCCTTGACTGGAATGCGATTAAAGATATCGGTTATGCACGTGGAAAGATAGTTATCCTCCCAGAAGGACACAACGAGTCTCTCAGAATCATTGATGTTTATCTTAATCATTTGGAATCGCTACATGAAGAGCATCTTAGAGAAGAGATACTCCAGGAACTCGACTCTTCACCTTCTTCTGTTGACAGTTACAGCCGTTGAAATGGAACACTATAAAGGGGGTGTACTTCAAGACTGCATCAGGAGTTGTCCGTGATCGAGTTACAAGGATTTCAAGTTTTACCGGTTTGCTTTCGAAGTTCGGGTGAGAAGTACGGTTACAGTTTGCTTGCTTGTGTGATGGCGCAGAACCGGAGCACTCACCCGAATAAGGGTTTGATCTACGCACTGTTTTATAATTTCTGAACAAATGTTATGTTCCTTCCAAAGTTTTAGATGAACTTTACAACTGTAATGTTTCGGATTGCCATTGCTTGTTGTTTTCTTATTGTGCAATGGTGGCTGTGTTTCAAATTATGATGATTCCGGAAATAGGACAGCAAAAATCAATGAAATTTGATACCAGCATCTTAGCAGCTGACAGCAGTTTCTAAATGCTACAAAGAAGAACGGCCCTCAAATACTTATGCTAACAACGTAACGGGATTGGGGCACCGCGCCCGTTGGGCGCGGAGCAACGACTAGTTATTCTAAAAGATCTATTATTATCTATTTTAATATATGATATTAATAAAATTGAACATTTTTTTATTAATATATTCAATATCACACCGTTATACGAACGGGTCGATACGGGTTTTGGGTCGGGTTCGGGTAAAAAAACGGGTCGATCAACATTTTTTCTATCACTTTTTAAAACTTCTTTTATATTGTACGGAGTAATTCATACCAATTATACGTTTTGTCTCCTCCCGTCTTAGCCAACTTAATCGTCATCATTACCCTCACTAACTCGCTAAGTACGACACTGAGACTCAAATAAGATGATAATGTTGATGTGGCATGTGATCCGAGCTGATGAGGTAGTAGTACAAACGTGGAGTGCGGTTCCACGTAATACAGTGAAAGTGACGGTGTGTGATGACGTGACATGTGATCGAGGTGATGGCGTGGCAGCGTCGACAAGGAATACGGTTCGATGTAACATGGTGAAAGTAATGGCATAGCACACACTTCAAGGTGATGACGTGGCATGTCACCTTAAATGATGACATGGCAGTGCTGACGTAGAATACGGATCGACGTAATATGGTGAAAGTTACGGCGTGACACACACTTTGATGTGATGACGTGGCATATGGTTCGAGGTAATGACGTGGTATTCCGTATATATACATATCTTTCCTTAAAATTTTATAAGTCAATACCTATTTGATATTACCAATTTTAAGGAAGATATATTGTCTTGACCCAACGGTCAACCCGTTACGAGTCGGGTTTCGACCCGCTATTTACGGGTCAAAACGGGTTCGGGTATTTTTCGGGTTCGGGTTGAAAACACCGGGTTATTTGCGGGTCGGGTTACGGTCGGTTTTCGGGTCGGGTCAGATTTTGA
>JAGPOY010000692.1:12355-33728 GCA_018983105.1 Silene uniflora | reverse complement strand
AAAGAAGAAAAAATATATTGCTAAAAAAGAAAAAATATACGGAGGATATTCTACCTTGGAGATTTGACGGAGATTTGATAACTTACGGTTTACCCGATTGACCCGTTTTCCAGCTCTACTATAAAAATGCTTACCCTAAAACTGTACCAAAAATTAATTTTACTGTATCATCTTGCAAAAATCTCGATACGGAGCGTTTCCGAGTGAAAAAAAGATAATCATGGCTCTACGCAACATTCTGAATCATACTCTACACAAATTAAAACCGTATCGACAATTTTCATCATCAAGATTAATATCAAAGAAGTTGTACAAGTCATCACTGCCTATTTTATCAACACCGTGGCTTATGCTTCCTCCTGATGTTAAAGACGGTCCGAATGGTCCATCTGATAACTACATGAATATAATCGATAGATCAATTGTCAAGATGGACCGTCCGATAGCACATGGGAGCGTCCCATTCAACACAAAGTGCGTAGGGTCTGCCAAAGGGTGGGTTGCGTTCGTTTGTGATTCGGATGCTAGTCTGTTCCTGGCTAACCCTTACGATACTGAAGGAAGCTGTCGCAAGTTACCAGGGCTTTCGTATGGAGGATATAGACAAGGGTTACATTTTACTCTGGTTGGTGATATACCGTCTAATAAATTTTTAGTATTGAATTATGGAACAAGAAGGCCGTGTGAAATTGGTAACAGCGATGGATGGCAGCTGAATCAATTTGGTCCGTTAGAGGCGATATCTCATGTGGCGTATAACAGGAAGGCGAACACTGTGTACGAATTACACTTGGACGAATATGGGGAGCTCCAGATTATATTGTGGAATCCTTTAATGGATTCTAAATGTACGGAAGATCGCTGGGTTTGGTCTCCTTCTTTGGATCCAAACGTTATCGGAAAATACATGGACTTAAACTCAGATGAGGATTATCAAGACAACCATAGTGTCGACACTTACCTGGTGGTGACTGAAGAAATTAATCCAAGTCTTTTCTACGTCATTAGACATTTTGCTAGAGAGGACGGGATTCAATGGGAGACTAAAGATATCGAATTGTATAAGATTGATTTAGAGGGAGACGGGAAGCTGGAATATGTAGACTCCATAGGTGATCAAGCGCTCTTCATAGGAAGAAATAGTGAGCCCTTTTTCATTTCAACTCGCGAAAGTTCAGGGCTCAAGCCGAATTGTGTGTATGTTGCTGACGATCTTGGTTACTATGACTTGGAAAAGAAATGTATTACACCATTTCTTTCTCTTGGGGATCTAGCCAACATTCGTCCTTTTGTTTACTGGGTTGCTCCTCCCTCTTTTGGTTGATGTTTTCCCACTTTCCGATAAGGCATACGTAGTTCGTTTGCGTTTGATTCAAATACTTTTCACGATAAAATAATTAGTAATGCCTTTAGATTTTATCTTTACAATTCTAGCTACGGAGTAGTTGCTATTGCCTAATGATTGAATTGATGTTCTTATTATGGCTTTTATTCCTTATGTTGTTGTTGTGGTTGAACCTTGAACAATTATCTATTAATAGACCGGAAACCATGTATACCAAATACGTGACCCATCTGTGACAGACTCGAAGCCTAGAAGGCATAGTCTCAGACTCTCATCAGGTCATAAACACTTCACAAGATTGCTCTTGGGTAGGCTTGAACCTGAGCCCCTCGGGAATTTTAACGAAGGTTTTACCATTTTCAATACTTGCTCTCGTGGTTAGATATAGTCGATTCTTACTAATATTTTAATCGATTCTTACCGTAATACTGTAAGAACTTAGATGTCTAAGAAAATATACGTTGTGAATTTGCTTCTGTTTCATTCAGCCACTTTCATTCCTTTCAATTTAAACTAGAATAATAGGTTCTGATCTTTATAAACTAGAATCACCAATTTTGTCCTACATGAGGTGCAGTAACAAACAAGAATAGCAGTTCTAGCTCGAGGTCGCTCAAGGACCTGACACTTGAGGGTCACGCATTAATCTTTCCTCCGAACTGTCTCATGGCCTGCAACAGTTTACAGCGAGACACAACAATACTCAATTACTTGCACTCAGTCTGATCTCGTCCTGGTCCTATATTTACCATCGAAGCCATAGAGTTCGACCAGGACATTAATTTTGAAATTCCGACAACTAAAGTTTTAATTAGAAATGCCATGTTATTATCTCTTGGTATGGCTTCAATCGACAGCTCAAATTCTTTAACACGGTCTCAACTTGGCAGTGGAAATAAGTGTCACTACTACTACTATCCCAATGGTGATATCTTGTCTACAACTTTGGAACATGCTGGTTGAGTCGCGATGGATTATTATGAGCTAAGATGTACGGAGTAGAATTGGCTAGTGTCTGATATTCCGTCTAGACTTGCAATCTCTATTTGACACACAAAATCAGAATGGTGTCAAACAAGTGCTTCAAATGGTTATGTTGTAATCCTGAAATTAATCCGGAAAAAAAATAGATATATTCCGTACAATAGAAGAAGATCACGCCGGTGAAACAAGGCGTTAAAAAGAAAGACAAGTAGGCAGTTTATGAACCATTTTGCTTTAATTAGACACAACAATAATAAAGATAGAAATAAAAACAAGGAACAAATATTGAAAGAATGGAAACCTATGAGTTGAGATAAACATTTAGGCAAAATGATTCAACGGAAGCAAGCCTGAAATTGTTCAAGTGGCATGATATTGCCCGTCATATACTCATATACTCTCCCCGCAATACTTTCTCCATCCCTTACCATCTTCAATCTGCTGCTTTGTCGGTGGTGGAATCCATAATGACTGAAATCGTGTCATCGAGAGATCCCCCGTGTCTAGAATAGGTGTTATGGATCCGTCTTTCAAATCAAACACCCTTAAATCATCTGCTATATAGACCGAATTTGGCTTTAACCCACCAGGACCACATTGCTCTACTGGTACGGCAAATGAGTCACTTCCTTTCCCTATGAAAAACGCGTGATCATCAAGCTCAGTCGTATAACTCATCTTCCCCTCGACCAAATCAAACCTAAACACGTCCACTGCACGCGTTTGAGGAGCGACTAGCTCCCTATTATGATACCTTACAACAAGGTACAAAACCGGATCTCCTCGCCCACCCTCATCTCCAGTCAACACCAAATATCTATCCTGATGACACCGCGCCCTCAACTCCCTCTCAAAGGACTCAATCTCATAACTAGAATCGAGTGCTACATTAATCCGAGAAGTGACATTTATATCATCATATGTGATATCCCATAGTTCAACAGCCCATGGGCCGTGTTCATTACCATAACAGGAAAGCTTATAAACCGTTTTAGTCTTCTCACAATACGCGATAGGTGGATCGTCCTTGTGGAACAGGTTAGGGTACCTAGTCCAATTATCGAAGCCATCGGATTTAACGTAAAAATCATGATAGTTCTCAGGGGTTGGATTTTCAGGGTGATTCCTGGGATAACAAAGAAACGTTTCAATATCCATCCATTTACTGCCGAGTTTAATGTAGAATCGGGTCAACGAGTGAAGACCACAATTAGATTCGTACTCTTCACCGCCGTAGACATTGTATTTGTAACCTCCCCCAGAGAGGGGAAAACCGAAATACAGCCTTCCATTTTCGCAGATAAACGGGAGTGACCCGCGACTTGATCCAACACATAATAAGTAATAGTTTATACTGTATGCATTCAATCTGTCAAGCTTGACAAGTCTCTTATCTACAATGTTGTAGAAATTGTCAAAATCAACATAATGTGAGTCGGTCATGTCAGTTGGTACCCGTAGCCATGGAGTCGGTGTCGGTGGCAATGTCGAGATCCGTCTCGCAGTAGTTGTCGTGCTTGTACGGGTCAAGGGGGTAATATGCTTTAGTGCTCTTAGCGCAAAACCAATGCCTGCCATCATTGTATGTTTGCACCGGCAGTACTCTTTGAGAAATTTTTATTTTAGAAGATTTAGAGATTTCCGTTATTTGTATGAGTTATAAATATCTTTAAAGATATTTCTAAGAAAAAAAAAATACTCCTATATACGGAATATATTCTATTTCTTATCCTATGATTATTATACAAATAAAAATCCCGAGGAATATCTATAGCTTTTCAAACAAGAAATTAAAGTAACGGAATCATAGGAGATTTGATTTAATTTGATTTGATTTGATTTGATTTGATAAAAGTCCGGCTGTCAAATAATCGGAAGTCGTAATTATATAGTGGGCACCAAAGGTAGCTGCTACGGCTTCCCCGTCACAAAAAAAAGGGCATATATCCAAAATAACCTACACTCGACCTGATTAACCCGTTTTCCATGTCTTATATATAAAATACTCCGTAATCGCTTACCCTAAAAATTATCATCTTGCAAAAACTCTCAAAAGGAAAAGAAATCATGATGGCTCTACGCAATAACACTATTCTCAATCATTGTATCCACAAATTAAAACCGTATCGACAATTTTCATCGTCAACAATGATTTCTAAGAACTTGTACAAGTCATCTTTGCCAATTTTATCAACACCGTGGCTTATGCTTCCTCCTGATGTTAAAGACGGTCCAAATGGTCCAACTGATAACTACTGGAATATAATCGACAAATCAATGGTCAAGATCGACCGTCCAACGATGGCACGTGGGAGCGTTCCATTCAACACAATGTGCGTGGGCTCGGCCAGAGGGTGGGTTGCATTCGATTGTGATTCTAATGGTAGTCTATTCCTTGCTAACCCGTACAATACCGAAGCGAGCTCTCGCAAGTTACCTACACCTCCCGGTTATGGAATATATAAAGAAGGGTTATATTTCACTCTGGCTGGTGATCCATTGTCAAAGAACTTTGCACTTATAATGGAAGATAGGCGAGATTCTTGTTTTTCCATTGGAAAACATTGGGGCCACGGTGTTCAGATTGGTAACGACAATGGATGGCAGAAAAAACCAGGCTATGTAAATTCGATATCTCGAGTGGCGTACAACAGGAAGATGAACACTGTGTACGAATTATACTTGGAGGACTCCGGGAACGATCTCCAAATTTGCTGGTGGCATCCTTTAGAGGATGATAAAAATGAGAAAGAGGGTCTGCATTTATCAATGGACCCGAAATTTATCGAAAAATATGGGGAGTTATTTGTGTATTCATGGGACCATAATGCCGAGAAATACCTGGTTGTAACCGAAGAAAATGATCCAAGTCTGTTCCTGGTCATTAGGCCTTTAGCTAAAGACGATGCGGTTGGAGTCGTGACTAAAAATATCGAATTGTTTGAGATTGATTTAGAGGGCGACGGGAAGATAGAATGGGTAGAGTCCATAGGCGATCAGGCGCTCTTCTTAGGAAGAAATAGCGAGTCGTTTTTCATCTCAACTCGCAATTGTTCAGGGCTCAAGTCAAATTGTGTGTATGTTGCGGATGATCTCGGTTTCTATGACTTGGAAACGAAACGTATAACACCATTTCTTTCACTTGGTGATCTTACTAACATTCATCCTAATGTTTATTGGGTTGCTCCTCCCTCTTTTGGTTGATGTTTTTCGATCTTCTTGTAAGGGATAGGGAGTATACTCCCTTCAATCCAACTGGTTGTTTACGATTGATAAAAATTCGTTACGAGAAAATAAAACGTTTAGTAATGCCTTCAATTTTTTTCCTTACATTTCTAGCTACTTGTTATTGTATAAAGATTGGTGTTTTTTTTTTTTTTTTGTTATTTAAAATAAACTATAGCTAGTCATAATTTTATGTTTAATTCAAAGTCGTTTTTTTCCTATTAAAAGAGGTATAACATAACTCAAAAACAATACCTATAAACTTATTACATTTTAATTTTGATCTAACTTAAAACTAACAAAAAATTTTAAAAGCTCGAAAAATAAATACACATAAACTAAGTAAATGTGATATGATGGGATAATTATAATACCTATAGCTTCCTTTCAATCATTCGCCTTCATGTTTATCTACTCTGTTTTTACTCTGTTTTTGCTACTTTAGTTTTCAATGTTGGAACGATTTTGAATATTTCAGTTGCTGTACGAGTCGAAGAGTTAATTAAATTTGAAGCTTCGCTAACTTGTATGCAACTTAGTTACCACCCTTATTAACATAATCGACAATGAACAAACTATGAAATCATATTATAATACGGAGTAATAGAATTCATATCACTTACAACGTACAACACCAACACCGACCAAGATCAATTCTTATGCGCCCTATCACAGGGCGGTCCTTACATAGACACGAGTCTAACTTATGAGGAGCTTTGACGTATATGTGATCCTACATGATTCAAATCTGAACTCGAGTACTTTTTTCTCATTTCTAAATAAACGGTTGATTTCTTTTTTTTATGTCATCTAATTTCTTTTACTGTTTCAATGTACTGGTACGACTTATTAGATGGACAAAATTAGCGTCTGTTAAGCTATCAATATAATGTTTTCAATATCACCCGATGCTAGAAAGAAGCACAAATCAGGCCAAAGCTAAGCGTAAGTAGCAAGTACCCCGAACAGTATACAAACGAACCCTCTCCACATTTGCATTCCAAACCATAACAAATGCAGTGCAAAACAAAACATAATCCGAAGAACATGAGGAATAAAGCCAAAAAACAAAGCATTAAATTTAAAGGCATTACTAAACGTTCTTATTTCTTGCAAAAAGTATTTTAATCAAACGTAAACAACTAGTTGAACTGAAGGGAATATATTATGCCGAGTTGGCTCATAGAATGGTTGAAAAACATCAAACACAAGGAGGAGCAACCCAGTAAACTTGAGGACGAATGTTAGGGAGATCACCAAGAGAAAGAAATGGTGTAATACATTTTGTTTCCAAGTCATAGTAACTGAGATCCTCAGCGACATACACACAATTCGACTTGAGACCAGAACAATCACGAGTTGAGATAAAAAATGGTTCGCTATTTCTTCCTACGAAGAGCGCCTGATCACCTATGGACTCAACACATTTCAGCTCCCCCTTGCCCTCTAAATCAATCTCAAACACTTTGATATCTTTAGTCTCGCATTGAACGTGACTATCTTTAGCTAAATACCTAATGACCAGAAAAAGACGAGGATTATTTTCTTCGCCTACCACCAGGTATTCCTCGACACGCCGGTCCCAGTAATCCTCAAGCACATATTTCTTAATAACTTCCGGATCCAAAAACAAAGAAAAAACACATGATTTTTTCTGAAACAAATGCGACCAGGTCGTAAGTTGGAGATTCCCAGAAAATTTATCCTGTTTTCCGTCAAATTGTAACCTGTACAAAGTGTCCGCCTTCCTATTATACGTCTTTAGACATACGCTATTAAACAATCCTCGCTCCTCTTGTAGAAGTGAAAAGTTATTTGACATTGGATCACCAGCCAGAGTAAAATGTAACCCTTGTCTATATATTGGATACTCGGAAGGGGCTCGTAACTTGTGACAACACGCTTCAGTGTACGGGTTAGCCAGGAATAGGCTACCATCTGAATCACATTCGAACGCAACCCACCCTTTGGCCGACCCAACACACTTTGTGTTGAATGGAACGCTCCCATGTGCTAACGGACGGTCGATCTTGACAATCGATTGGTCGATTATATTCATGTAATTATCAGTTGGACCATTCGGACCGTCTTTAACATCAGGGGGAAGCATTAGCCATGGTGTTGATAAAATTGGCAATGATGACTTGTACAAGTTCTTAGAAATTATTGATGATGATGAAAATTGTCGATACGGTTTTAATTTCTGGACACAATGATTAAGAATAATGCTGCGTAGAGCCATGGTGATTTCTTTTCGTTACAGTTTTATTTTTAGGTTTCTTTTTTCTTTAATAGGATCGAATATACGGAGTATATATATATATATATATTTTTTTTTTGCAACAATCTTAAAAGATATTTATTTATAAATCACGGAAATTTTCTAAATCTTCACAAAAAAATGTACAATAGACCTGAAAAAAGAAAAATGGGTTAATCCGTGGATGCTAGGTTATTAAATCAAGTTTTCTTTAATTCCGTTCCGAAAAGATATTTATATAAATCACAGATATTTTCTAAACCCTCTAAAAAAAACCCCTCCAAAAGGAGAAATCTAGTACTGCCGCTGCAAACATACCAATGGCAGGCATTGCTTTTGCACGAAGAGCACTAAAGCATGTTATCCCCTTCACCCGTACAAGCACGACAACAACCGCGAAACGGTTCTTGACATTTGCATTGCCACAGACACCGACACCGACACCATGGCTACGGGTGCCGACCGATATGAGTGAGTCATCGTTTGTTGACTTTGAGAATTTCTACAACATTGTAGACAAGAGATTTGTCAAGCTTAATATAGAGAATGCATACTCCATCGATTATCACACATTATGCGTTGGTTCAAGTCGCGGATCACTCGCATTTATCTGCGAATATGGAAAGATGTTTGTCGTGTCTCCTCTCGTTGGCGGGGCCTACAAGTACAAAAACCACGATAACCAAGAATTTGACGGCAAATGTTTTAGTGATCTTCACTCCTCGACCCGGTTTTACACTAAACTCGGCGATAAATACAGCGATGTTAACACATTTCTTTGTTATCCGAGGTATCATTCTCAAAAACCAACCCCGGAAGATTACCATGATTTTTATGTTCAATGTGATGACGACGATTATGATCGGATTTGGACTAGGTACCCTAATCTATTCCATAAGGACGATCCACCTATTGTGTATTGTCAGAAGACTAAAACGATTTATAAACTTTCATGTTATGGTAATGAACACGGTCCATGGGTTGTTGAACTATGGGATATACCTGATCATCGTATAAATGTTTCTTCTCGGATTAATGTAGCGCTTGATTCTAGTTATGAGATTGAGTCCTCTGAGAGGGAGTTGAGGGCGCGGTGTCATCAGGATAGGTACTTGGTGTTGACTGGAGATGAGTGTGGGCGAGGAGACCCGGTTTTGTACCTTGTTGTAAGGTATCATAATAGAGAGCTTGGCGCTCCTCAAACGCGTGCTGTTGACGTGTTTAGGTTTGATTTGGTCGGGCAGAAGATGAGTTATACGACTGAGCTTGATGATCACGCGTTTTTCATAGGGCAAGGAAGTGACTCGTTTGCCGTTCCAGTAGAGCAATGTGGTCCTGGTGGGTTAAAGCCGGATTCAGTTTATATAGCAGATGATTTAAGGGTGTTTGATTTGAAAGACGGATCCATAACACCTATTCTAAACACGGGGGATCTCTCGATGACACGATTTCAGTCATTATGGATTCCTCCACCAACCCCCGATCAGATTGAAGAAGGTAAGGAGTGGAACAAGGTATGCTAGTTTGACTACAGCCCATAGGATATTTGAATCATTTCATATATTTCTCTGATTATGTATTTGTGTTTACACATGGCCGACAAGGGTACAGTTGCATTTATCGGATTTTCATCCTCCTTATTTTTGTTTTGTCATTTGTTTGGTGTATTTCTTCAGCTCCTTAATACGCGTATATTATTCTCACATAAACTTAACATCTAATATTCAGCAAATATCATTTACCATATATAATTATTAAGGGGTAATATAGCCAAAATTGAAAAGCGACGAGAAGGTGATCACTAATTAGTGATGGTAGTGGTCTAGTGGAGGGTTGAAACGAGAGATTAATCAAGCTGTAGATTTGCTGGGTCTGAAGTTTGAATTTGATATAGATGACATGAACAAGAACAATACTCTGAATAAGTTCACGCGAGTCACTCATATTAAGTACGAGAATTCAACCGCTAATTTGTGTGGAAGAATCACTCAAAGTAAGTACGGCCATACAGTGTCTGTTTTGCGTACGACTTTATTTCAATGAATGTTGCACTGCAAATAAAGTGGATGATGAATGCCCTGTTAAAACAGGGGACATGCTTCATTTCATGCTTCAAGATGACATTACATAGCGGATTCTTAAAAGTTGTAATCGATTTGAGAGCGATTCCCTTAAGATTCATCATGGCCTTAAGAAAATGCTCGACTTTAATACTTTATAGGCCACTTTGAATTTTTCAGCCTAAATTTAAGTACCAACTCCCTTAACAATGACAGTTTGTACTTTTTAGTTTTTACCACGTTCAATTTTTCCGCCACATTACAAGCATTTTATACTCCTATTCGAACTCTTGGCTCTACGACAAACACTTGTTGTATACCGAACAATAAATTTGTAAATCTAGTCATAAATGTATACATTTTCTGATTCTGCACCTGTCTATATGAAACTTTTATGTGATGCCTTTTTTTTTCTTTTAGGTTGCTGCTTTAGTTCTTAGCCGGGGGACTTGGTAACGATTTTTTGAAGAAGTTTTATCAACGCCAAAAGCCTGGCTAAGAAGCAGCACGCCAGAACCGTAACATAGATGTAATTAAGAAACCATTCAAGAACAAATCCGTCCGAAGCTAAGCATAAGAGGACCTAACATTATACAAACGAACCAGGCTATGTAAATTCGATATCTCGAGTGGCGTACAACAGGAAGATGAACACTGTGTACGAATTATACTTCGAGGACTCCGGGAACGATCTCCAAATTAACTGGTGGCATCCTTTAGAGGATGATAAAAATGAGAAAGAGGGCCTGGATTTATCAATGGCCCCGAAATTTATCGAAAAATATGGAGAGTTATTTGTGTATTCATGGGACCATGATGCCGAGAAATACCTAGTGGTAACCGAAGAAAATGATCCACGTCTGTTCCTTGTCATTAGGCCTTTAACTAAAGACGATGGGGTTGGAGTCGTGACTAAAACTATCGAATTGTTTGAGATTGATTTAGAGGGCGACGGGAAGATAGTATGGGTAGAGTCTAGGTTGCACGAAAACGGACACGGACACGGAATACGGCGCTCCAAAATTTTAAGGACACGGGACACGGCAAAAAAAAAAAAACAAATATATATGTTGAAATAAAGGGAATTTAAAGCCCTTTATAATCGACATGCAAATTTTGATCACTTACAAAGCCACATGACAAATTAAACATTGATAGCTTGTGACGGGTCAAATAATACCCACATGAGAGGATAAAGATAAGTTATTTGTGGTTTCCTATGCATTCTTCGTTTGGTCTTATTTACCCATGTGGGTAATATTTAACCCGTTACTAACTTATGACGATACATCCGTTACAAGTGAGACCTATTCTACTTAAATCACCAATTCTCATTTAGTCTTAAAAAAAAATAGAGCACACACAAAGTTCAAAGTTAAACCACACCTACTCTATGTCTCACGTGTCCAACGTAGCAATAAGCCAACAAGTCAACAACAGTGTGTGCTCAAATCCATGTGGCCATAGCGTTAATTTCTATGTAATTTTTTTTGTTAATTAGAATTGAAAAGCTTTGCAGTTGGCATTTTCATTTTAAAGCCATCAAAAATCCTCAAGTCCCTTCATTTTCAAATATCAATTTATTGCAGCAAGAACATCACTCTAGCATTCTCCACCATGCATCATTGATCTAATTAGCACAAACTCTTGATTTAATTTTGGTAACAAACTTATGTACACAAACCCTAGATTCAATTTGGGGAAAAGTAGAAAACGAATCATGCATCCGAGAGGGAGAAGTCGAAGTCGGCAGTGAGGCGGAGGACGGCGATTTCAGCAGCACGGCGGAGGAGGGCGGTCGTCGGTGTGATCCACGTGTTGCCTTGTCAGAGGAGTTGGTCGCCGGAGTGGTCGAAGGGAATACAATTGAATGTTGTGAATCCAAGCTGGTTTGAATAATCCTATTTAGCCGTGTCCACCACGACACGGGCCGTGTCCGTCCTCTCTTGGCCGTGTCCAAGACGTATTGAAATTTTATAAAACCGAAGAGTCCACAGGCGATCAGGCGCTCTTCTTAGGAAGAAATAGCGAGCCATTTTTCATCTCAACTCGCAATTGTTCAGGGCTCAAGTCAAATTGTGTGTATGTAGCAGATGATCTCGGTTACTATGACTTGGAAACGAAATGTCTAACACCATTTCTTTCTCTTGGGGATCTTGCCAACATTCATCCTAATGTTTATTGGGTTGCTCCTCCCTCTTTTGCTTGATGTTTTTCGATGATCTTGTAAGGCATAGGGAGTATCTTCAATCCAATTGGTTGTTTACGATTGATAAAAATTCGTTACGAGAAAATAAAAACGTTTAGTAATGCCTTTAATTTTTTTTCCTTACATTTCTAGCTACTTATTATTGTATAAAGATTGAATTGGTGTTTTTTTTTTGTTATTTAAAATAAACGTTAGCTAGTCATAATTTTATGTTTAATTCAAAGTCTTTTTTTTCCTATTAAAAAAGGTATAACACAACTCAAAAAAAAATACCTATTAACTCATTACATTTTAGTTTTGATTTTGATTTAAAAAAAAAAACTTAAAACTAACCAAAAAATTTTAAAAGCTCGAAAAAGTAATCACACATAAACTAAGTAGATGGATATGGTTGTACAATACTCTTAATACATGCAATACTCCTATACATGCATCTGGATGTATAATCTTATTTTTTATACATGACCAATAGCGCTAAATACTTCTTTGAAAAAAACCTAGTCTCCATTAATAATATATTCGGGGCGCCCATCGAGAATCAATGAATGGTAACCCCCAAAACTGCTACATCTATCAATAAGATGTCGATTAAGGCCGTGAGTTCAGACCTCGGACTTGTACTACTAGCACCAATAGATTCGAGTCTAACTTATGAGTAAGACCTTTGACAGTATATGCGATCCTACATGATTCAAATCCAAACTCTTGATTCCTTTGTTTTATGTCATCTAAATTCTAAATTTCTTTTACTGTTTCCTTGTAATTTAACTTGCAAAAACGTAACACAAACGCACTGGGAAATGTTAGCGTCTGCTGAAATTTCAGCAAAGACGGGTACGACTTATTAAATGGACAAAATTAGTGTCTGTTAAGCTATCGATATAATTTTTTCATGTTAAGATAACTGAAGGGTAAATTGTTATTGATATTGTAATGCTTTGTCGTAATTGCTTAGATTGATTACATTCATCCAACTCGAGGTATTTATACAAGGCCGCTTCACATAACCTAGGACATACCAAGAGTCATTATTTAATACAATTTATTATCATACTAATTACTAGGAATTATGTACATTGTATCATAATTCCCCTAATAACTCCTAGTACCCTCCCGCAATCATAAAGGCAGTAGTACGAACTTTACGATTGGAGAAAGACGAGAAAACCAGATTAAAGAAAAAAATGTCTTCATCTCTTCAACTTGATCTTCCTTCAAAATTCTTCTCATCTCACAAAGTGGCAAGGTAAACGAGTATAAGACTCGTAGAAAGTTTTTATTCGAACAAGAACTTTAAGTTTTTCGAACTTGTCGAATATCAAATAATTTGTTAGGAACACTAATCGGAGGTAAACGAATTTCGGTAAGACGAAAAAGTATCCATTAATTTCAAAGTTTGGAGAACGCTAAGTTTTTCGAACTCCAAATAGATCTGAACCACCATCATGGTGATTAAAATTACGTAACTCGCCAGTCAATTTTATACCACCTTGAACGAAATCAAAGATTTTTAATCAAGAAAATTCAAAGAAGAAGAGATGTTGATCAAAATTGGTACTGCACTACAGCCATACATAATGATGTAAGAGGTGCTCAGATGCTACTGCACAAACAATATTATTAGACGAGAAGCAATTCAATTCCAATAGCATAATGCTTAACTGCCATAAACGATTCTGCTAGTGGCACAAAACATAAAAAAAAAAAACGTTGAAAACGTAAATTTAAATGGTACCCGTGATTTTTCACGGGCACAAAACTAGTTAGGAGTTATTAGGGAAATTATGGTACAATGAACATAATTCCTAGTATTTAGTATATACAATGAATTGAGTTGATTGATCATGTATAAATACCCTACCCTCTATGGTGAAATAATATCAACAAGCAATTCAAAGACAATCACAATATAAATAATATTATCGTTCTCTAAACTCTAACATTTCAATATCAAATATAACTGAAACAATTTTAGCGAAGCTAGAAACAAGCACAAATCAGGCCAAAGCTAAGGGTAAGTAGTAAGTACCCCGAAGAGTATACAACGAACCCTCTCCACATTTGCATTCCAAACCATATAACGAATGCAATGCAAAACAAAACATAATCCGAAGAACATGAGGAATAAAGCCAAAAACACAAATTCAATCTTGACGAAATAACTAGCTAGAAACAAGAATTAAATTTAAAGGCATTACTAAACGTTCTTATTTTCTTGCAAAAAGTATTTTAATCAAACGTAAACAACTAGTTGAACTGGAGGGAATATATTATGCCGAATTGCCTCATAGGATGGTTGAAAAACATCAAACACAAGGAGGAGGAGCAACCCAGTAAACTTGAGGACGTATGTTAGGGAGATCACCAAGAGAAAGAAATGGTGTTATACATTTCGTTTCCAAGTCATAGTAACCGAGATCCTCAGCGACATACACACAATTCGACTTGAGACCACAACAATCGCGAGTTGAGATAAAAAATGGTTCGCTATTTCTTCCTACGAAGAGCGCCTGATCACCTATGGACTCAACACATTTCAGCTCCCCCTTGCCCTCTAAATCAATCTCAAACACTTTGATATCTTTAGTCTCGCATTGAACGTGACTGTCTTTAGCTAAATACCTAATGACCAGAAAAAGACGAGGATTATTTTCTTCGCCTACCACCAGGTATTCCTCGACACGCCGGTCCCAGTAATCCTCAAGCACATATTTCTTAATAACTTCCGGATCCAAAAACAAAGAAAAATAATCACGTTTCTTTCGGTAAAAAATGCGACCGAGCAGTAAGTGTTAGATTCCCAGAAAATTTATCCTGGTTTCCGAAAACTAGTAACATGTACACAATGTCCGCTTTCCTGTTATACGCCTTTAGACATAAGCTATTATTTAACCATCCTCGCTCCTCATTTTCAAGTGAAAAGTTGTTTGACATTGGATCACCAGCCAGAGTAAAATGTAACCCTGATCTATATATTGGATACTCGGAAGGGGCTCGTAACTTGTGACAACACGCTTCAGTGTACGGGTTAGCCAGGAATAGGCTACCATCCGAATCACATTGGAAGACAACCCACCCTTTGGCCGACCCCGCACACTTTGTGTTGAATGGAACGCTCCCATGTGCCAACGCCGGACGGTCGATCTTAACAATCGATTTGTCGATTATATTCATGTAATTATCAGTTGGACCATTCGGACCGTCTTTAACATCAGGGGGAAGCATTAGCCATGGTGTTGATAAAATTGGCAAAGATGACTTGTACAAGTTCTTGGAAATCAATGTTGATGATGAAAATTGTCGATACGGTTTTAATTTGTGGACACATTGATTAAGAATAATGATGCGTAGAGCCATGGTGATTTCTTTTCACATGGAATATGATACGTATTTTTTTTTCCTTTTCGTTACAGTTTTAGGGTATCTATACTTTATATTAGACCTGAGAAACGGGTTAATCAGGTCGGACTCGAGTTATTTTGGGTAGGCCCACATGATATATGGCAAAAGGATTTTTATTTTTAGGTTTTTTTTAATAGGATTGAATATGCCGAGTATATTCTATATACGGAATATATTTTTTGTTTGCAACAATCTTAAAAGATATTTTATAAAAATCACGGAAATTTTCTAAATCTTCACAAAAATATCCCTCAAAGGAGAAATTTAGAGTACTGCCGCTCCAAACAAACAATGGCAGGCATTGCTTTTGCGCGAAGAGCTCTAAAGCATGTTATCCCCTTGACCCGTACCAGCACGACAACAACCGCGAAACGGTTCTTGACTTATGCATTGCCACAGACACCGACACCGACACCATGGCTACGGGTGCCGACCGATATGAGTGAGTCATGGTTTGTTGACTTTGAGAATTTCTACAACATTGTAGACAAGAGATTTGTGAAGCTTAATATAGAGAATGCATACTCCATCGCTTATGACACATTATGCGTTGGTTCAAGTCGGGGATCACTCGCATTTATCTGCGAATATGGAGAGATGTATGTCGTGTCTCCTCTCACTGGCGGGGGTTACAAGTACAAAAACTACGATAACCAAGAATTTGACGGCAGATGTTTTAGTTATCTTCACTCCTCGACCAGATTTTACACTAAACTCGGCAATAAATGGGGCGATGTTAACACATTTCTTTGTTATCCGAGGTATCATTCTCAAAAACCAACCCCGAAGGACTACCATGATTTTTATGTTCAATGGTTTGATGAAGACGATTGTGATTGGATTTGGACTAGGTACCCTAATCTATTCCACAAGGACGATCCACCTATTGTTTATTGTCAAAAGACTAAAACGATTTATAAACTTTCGTGTTATGGTAATGAACACGGTCCATGGGTTGTTGAACTATGGGATATCCCTGATCATCGTATAAATGTTTCTTCTCGGATTAATGTAGCGCTAGATTCTAGTTATGAGATTGAGTCCTCTGAGAGGGAGTTGAGGGCGCGGTGTCATCAGGATAGATATTTAGTGTTGACTGGAGATGAGTGTGGGCGAGGAGACCCGGTTTTGTACCTTGTTGTAAGGTATCATAATAGAGAGCTTGGTGCTCCTCAGACGCGTGCTGTAGACGTGTTTAGGTTTGATTTGGTCGGGCAGAAGATGAGTTATACGACAAAGCTTGATGATCACGCGTTTTTTATAGGGAAAGGAAGTGACTCGTTTGCCGTACCAATAGAGCAATGTGGTCCTGGTGGGTTAAAGCCGGATTCAGTTTATATAGCAGATGATTTAAGGGTGTTTGATTTGAAAGACGGATCCATAACACCTATTCTAAACACGGGGGATCTCTCGACGACACGATTTCAGTCATTATGGATTCCTCCACCAACCCCCGAGCAGATTGAAAAAGGTAAGAAACATAACGAGGGATGCTAGTGTATTTGTGTTTGATTATTTCTTTGATTATGTATTTGTGTTTACACATGGCCGGTACGGTTGCGTTTATATATCGGACTTCCATTCTCCTTATTCCTGTTTTTTTTATACTTGTCTTTCATCATTGACTATTAAGTCTGAATCTCCATTGGGTTTTCATGGCGGATACTCGATGGATTGATACAATGTAAGCCCCTCCACTCGGCTGCGCAGAAAATATTACTGTACTACTATTTAAGACGATTTTAGACAGTTACTACTTCGCATTACGCTTATTGATCTCATGTATATGTGCTGATTATGTGAAGCTAATTAATTAGAATAAAATTTTGAGTAAAATTAAAGCAAAATAATGTCAATGGTCTCTAAGGCGAGACTGGATTGCAAAACTTATCTAACCGCAACAATTCATTTGCCCCCAAGCCAATGGACTTGCCTAGTTGCCTGATTAACATCACCAACAATAGCTACCCAGTGGTTACGGCTATCGGGACAGTGAACTTGATTACGGGTAATTTATTTGCTGGACAATGTAAACCATCGTTTTTAAAGCCCAAATGGGAAGTCTCTTGATTACGGGTACTTTTTTGAAGAAGTTTTATCAACGCCAAAAAGCTGGGCTAAGAAGCAGCACGGTAGCACCGTAACTATAGCGAATGTGGCCGGCTCCTTTGGTCTCCTACTTCTAGTGTGCAACGAAACGATCCTGTCCTACCTAAGCTACGATAATACAGTAGCACGTCCATGACTATGTATTACAAGTAACTGATTTGTGGGCGAATTTTCATCAGAATCGATAAATATCACAATACATATTAGTATCAATCATATGAGAACACAAGTTACTTATGGGATGCAAAACTAAGGGTGTGTTTGGCCTAGCTTTTCAAAGTGTTTTTGGACTCAAAAGCACTTTTTGGCCAAACACATCTTATATTTAAAAGTTAAAAATAGTTTCTAAAAACTCAAATAACCTCTTTTTGCCCATAAAAATAGAAACAGCTATTTGATGTTTCTGATTCTTGGAAACTGTTTTTAAGAAATTAAACAAAAACTCGTTTTTAACAATCTCGGCCAAACATGCTCTAAACATATTTCGAAGAACATAAGGAATAAAGCCAAAAAAAAAAAATCAGAAATTCAATAACTAGCTAGAAATAACCAGAAAATCCAAAGGCATTACTTAACGTTTTTATGTCCTTTGTCTTGAGTATTTTAATCAAACGTAAACAACTTATTGAACTAAAGGTAATATATTATACTCCGTACGGAATATGGCTTATAGGTTGGTAGAAGAACATCAAACACAAGAAGAGGAGGGCCAGGGAGGAGCAACCCAGTAAACTTGAGGACGAATTTTGGGAAGATCGCCAAGAGAAAGAAATGGTGTTATACATTTCGTTTCCATGTCATAGTAACCGAGATCTTCAGCAAGATACACACAATTCGACTTGAGCCCTAGACAGTCCGTAGTTGAAATGAAAAAAGGCTCGCTATTTCTTCCAATGAAGAGCGCCTGATCACCTATGGACTCAACACATTTCACCTCCCCGTCGCCCTCTAAATCAATCTCAAACAATTTGATTTCTGTAGCTAAATGCCTAATGACCAGAAACAGACGAGGATTATTTTCTTCGGCTACCACGAGGTATTCCTCAACCCTATGGACCCATGTATCCTTACGCACAAATTTGTATATAACTTCCGGGTCGAAAAACAAAGAAAAATGACGAGTTTTTTCCTTTTTAAAATTTATATATAAACTCCGGGTATGATGAAGTTGTGGATTATCAGAGTATTCATGCCACTTGTCTTTAGATAATATGTACAAAGTGTCCGCCTTCCTGTTATACGCAGGCGTACTCGATCCATGAAGAAAATCTTGCTCCTCTTGTTGAAATGAAAAGTTGTTTGACATTGGATCACCAGCCAAAGTAAATTGTAACCCTGCACTATATTCTGGAAAGACGGAAGAGTTTGGTAACTTGAGACAATGCGCTTCAGTGTACGGGTTAGCCAGGAACACACTACCATCCAAATCCCAATTGAAGGCAACCCACCCTTTAGCTGATCCTACGCACCTTGTGTTGAATAAAATGCTCCCATGTGCTTTCGGACGGTCAATCTTGACAATTGATTTGTCGATTATATTCAAGTAGTTATCAGTTGGACCATTCGGACCGTCTTTAACATCAGGAGGAAGCATTAGCCATGGTGTTGGTAAAATTGGCAATGATGATTTGTACAAGTTCTTTGAAATTAATGTTGATGACGAAAATTGTCGATACGGCTTTAATTTGTTCACACAGCGATTCAGAATTTTGTGGAGAGCCATGATCGATCGGTTTTAATTTTAGGGTAAGCGATTATGGAGTGTATAATTTAGAATTGACTAGGAAAACGGGTTAATCGTTTCGAGTGTAGGTTATTTTGGGCATCCCCGTGTGATACTATTTGACAATCGGATATTTAGGTTATCCGAAAAGATATTTATATAATTCACCGAAATTTTCTAAACTTTCTCAAAAAAAAAAAAAAAATCCCTCACAAAGGAAAAATCTATAGTACTGCCGGTGCAAACATACAATGGCCGGCGTTCCTTTCGCACGAAGAGCACTAAAGTATGTTACCCCTTTGACCCGTACAAGCACGACAAAAACTGCGAAACGGTTCTTGACATTTGCATTGCCACAGACTCCGACACCGACACCGACACCATGGTTATGGGTATCGACCCATATGGGCAGTTTTGATAATTTCTACAATATGTTAGACAAGAGATTTGTCAAGGTTGACAGAAGTAAGGCATACGGTATCAATTGGTACACATTATGCATTGGATCAAGTCGCGGGTCACTCGCATTTATCTGCAATCAGGGACTGCAGATGAATCTCGGGTTTCCACAGACTGGCGAGAGTCGCGAGTATCACACGTACAAATTCTACGATGAGTATGATCCCCCAGATTTTGACAGCAAATCTTATAGTGATCTTCAATCCTCGACCCGATTTTACACTAAAGTCGGCGATTTTAACACGTTTCTTTGTTATCCGAGGTATCACAATAAAAATCCAACCCCTCACAGCTACCATGATTTTTATGTTCAATGGGACGATGATTACCCTTCTGATTGGGTTTGGACTAGGTACCCTAACCTATTCCACAAGGACGATCCACCTATTGCGTATTGTGAGAAGACTAAAACGGTTTATAAACTTTCCTGTTATGGTAATGAACACGGTCCATGGGTTGTTGAACTATGGGATATCCCTGGTGATCGCATAAATGTTACTTCTCGGATTAATGTAGTGCTAGATTCTAGTTATGATATTGAGACCTTTGATAGGGAGTTGAGGGCTCGGTGTCATCAGGATAGGTACTTGTTATTGACTGGAGACGAGGGTGGGCGAGGAGACCCCGTACTGTACCTTGTTGTAAGGTATCATAATAGGGAGCTAGGCATTTCCCAAACGCGTGCTGTGGATGTGTTTAGGTTTGATTTGGTCGGTCAGAAAATGATTTATACGACAGAGCTTGATAATCACGCGTTTTTCATAGGGCAAGGAAGTGACTCCTTTTCATTGCCAATTGGGCAATGTAGTCCCGGCGGTTTAAAGCCAGATTCGGTTTATATAGCAGATGATTTAAGGGTGTTTGATTTGAAAGACGGGTCCATAACAACTATTCTAGACACAGGGGATCTCTCGATGACACGATTTCAGTCATTATGGATTTCTCCACCAACACCCGAGCAGATTGAAGATGGTAAGAGATGGCACGAGAAAAGACACAATAAGACCCGTCTTTGCTGAAATTCCGGTAGAGTTCAATTAGTTTAGTTACTTACTGTTTCTGCTCATTAATTCCTGATTTCTTTGCATTAGATTATCCACCACGGTTCTTGTGGTCACAAAATCATTAGTTCTATAAGCCTAGCACAATAATACACCGTATTATGTTCATTTTTTTGACGATTAGATTCGCTTACTATGATATCGAACTATTAATCTACTAAATACTTAGCACTGATTTATTTTCTCAACTTGAAATATTTTCTATATTTCATATGCACATGTTATACTTTATGAAAACCTGCACAGTAGCTTGATCAGGTTACTTGGACGAAACTAGTATTTCGATCAAATAGGGACCGATACAAAAACCTATACATGGACCGACACACAGTGTCAATGCCATATGGTCTCAATGTGGAGACTAAATTGCATTTTCATCTAACCGCGACAATGCAATATTTAATCGTCAAAAAAAATATTTGAAGCGACAATGCATTTAATTGTCGATACCAAAACTTCTACAAAACATCCGTTTTATATAGTTTTACTCTGTTTTGCTACTGTAACTTTCAAATTTTTTTTTTTTTTTTTTTTTT
>JAGPOY010000691.1:0-22605 GCA_018983105.1 Silene uniflora | reverse complement strand
GCCGGCTGCCGGTACCCACCCGGCCGGGAAGCCCCTGTACATGTTTTGTGAGATTTCTTGGTTGGCTAGGATCCCCAGCCAGTGGGCCGGTTGCCGGACCCTAGGCTGGCTGGGAACCCCCTGATGTGTTTTCCTCTTGTCATTACTTCTATTCATAACCTCTTTTGCAAATATCTTTCACATGATTATTAAACAACTAATAAATGAATTGTTTACGTTATGACCATGCATATATCATTGCTCTTATGTGTGACTCATGCGTGATGCATACTTGTTGTGACGACTTGACATTCCTTATTTCCTTATCGGACCTTTGGTTACTAGTATGTGCCATGTTGCCGTATTTGGATACCCTTGCACCTTTATCGGACCTTTGGTTACTAGTATGTGCCATGTTGCCGGTTAGAGGTTACTCGGCCTTTGGTTACTAGTATGTGCCATGTGTCGAATCTTGGACACGGTTAGTTATCGTATGTCGAATCGGGTAATGTTACCTCGCGAGAATCTGGCCAGGTTTAGATTAGGACCGTAGTATGATCGTCGTCCTACCAAGAGGTTGGTGTCTAGGATGTTGTCTTGTTCGGTCTATACTTGTCTTTATCATGCACTTGTCATACGAGTCAAGGTGAGAATGAGTTGTTGTATCCTCCTTACCTTATGTACGCATATTGTGATTCCTTATCATGTTACATCTTCGTGTGCCAACCATTACATCATGTTATCTCATTCTTATGCTTTAAAAATGCTTGATTATTATGTTTCCTTTCAAGTTCTTGTTTATGTGTCTTTCGACAAAATATGGCTGGGAGAACCTTGAGTTACTCCCCACTGACTTTGGCGTTCTTGTTTACATGAATGACAGGTTTTAGTGATGCATTGATGGGGTGAAGACACGTGTGAGCTAGCGAGCATGCATCTCGACCATTAGTTTTATATCATTCGTTTAGACTCACCTTTTGTACATGTATTCTTGGGATATGTTTTCCCCCATTCGACCCTTATTATTGTATGACTTTACATTTTCCGCATGTTACGTAGTAAACCCGCACTTGAACTTAAATATGAAAAGTTTTTAAAAATCTACGACTTTTCCACTTCTATTGCTTGTTTATTTTCCGCACTAGACCGTGGGGTTTACAAGTTCACTCTACTTGACACATGCAAAGTTCTACTCGAGTTCCGTGTCTCTTAACTTTAGAACGAGGTAACCCACTTAACCAATGATTATGCACTTTAAACATCGATTAATATTAACCAAAGCGAGCATGTGATAGAAACATTATGAACAATATTTGATCTACTAGTTATATCATATGACAAACACTTTTTATTACATGTCTCCCCTAGTCCCTAGACTAGAGAATTAGCTACTCATATTAAGATTAAAACTAAAAGAGAATAATGTAAATGACATAATGAAAATGCAATAATAAAATAAGAGAGAAATACAATACCAAATGGAAGAAATAGGACTTGAAATGAAGAACAAATAACCCAAGAAAGTTTGTAATATAACTTGAATTGAAATGTTAACTATTGAAAGATTAAACTAAATTATGAAACTACAAGATTATATGAGAATTTTGTGTAAACTAAACCTAGGAAAAGCATAAGAAAAGGTAAGAATAACGTAAGATAAAAGGGCCTAATCAACTCCCTTTATATAGGAAATGAAGGAGTAACGTAAACAACCAAGGAAATGCAAGAATAAGCTTAGAACAAGGCCGTCCCGATCGGGATCACATGGTCCCGATCGGGACCGTGACTATCTCGGTTATTTGTGTTAACTCCTTTGGTTAATGCAAATGGAAACCGATGCTTGGTGTTAATTGCTCGATTAATCACCCGATTAATGCCATTTGACCTAGTATTATTTTACTTTTGGGATCTTAAGATCCTTACTTCATTTTGGACTTCTAAATATGGGCTTGACTTTAGTTGACTTTACATTTACATTTTGTTGTAACTTGGTCCATCAAATAGCCATGCAATCCATGATTATGCTCCATGCTAGTCCATAGTTCAGCTCTTTCTTAGCCTTGTTCACCTAGTTGCTTATTGTTGTAGTATTTAGCTCATAATGCTTATAATCCTACAAATCAAGTTAGAATAACCAAACACAACTAGAAATACAAATGTTAGTTCAAAAACACTATAAGTGCTAAATGACATGCAAACTAGAGCTAACATAGGGGGTTAAAGTATGTAAATTAAGCACTTATCAAACTCCCCCAAGCTAAGTCCTTGGTTGTCCTCAAGCAAGCAATCATCTCTATCATGTAAACCCCATATAGCTACAAAGCAATGACTCTCGTCCCAAACAACAAGGGCATAAGGAAAAACAATGCATGGATGAGATTTATATGACGACGTAGCATAGACAAGTTCAAGTAGACTTTTCGGCTTTGCAAGATCTTTCAACTTTTGGACTCTCACGGTATACTCTTAATTCAATTGTATGTGAAAGGATATTTTGTGAATAAACACTCAACTATCCTCGACTCATATGAGTGTGCCCGCAATCTAATATGGTAAAGTGGTAAACAATCAAATCATAAGCGAAACAATCAAATACAAGCAAGAATGAAGCCAAAAAGGGTTAGAAGAAGGCTTTTTGTGATGGGTAATAAAGGTGACAAATAGTTATGGATTTGTGGAGTTAATAGCCAAGCTAGTAACAAAACCATGAAAGTTTCTCATTCCAACCTAAGTACCCAATTTAGAAGTCAAAATCAATGTCAAATGACTTCTTTACATTAAAAATCTTAAGTAAACTCTCCAAATATTTTGATAAAAGCATGATAATTACTTAATCAACTTCTTCTTCTTTTGAGCAATAACATCAATACATTTTTCTCATCATTTTTCTTCCATTTTTTCATTTCTATTCTTTCTCATTTTTTTTCCTTTCTTTGCTTCTTTCATTCTTTCTGGCTCTTACTTTCACAATACCCCGGAAAAACAACAATCCGGCAAATATTTCACAATGATATAAACTTTAAAACTATCCCAATTTGAGCTTCCCGACACCAAAATATAGCTACTAGCTTGACAAGGTAGGCAAGTTATAATGTAGCTAGGATTAAATCATGTGAAAAAGGGGGCTAGAAAATGGGCAAAATTATCAATGTGAATGGCTTCAACAATGCAATGCAAATATGAAAGTAATGCTTAAATGAAATGAATAGAGGACCATAGTTATGCGTTTTGATGTAGCACATACCATAAGGAGACATACCACTCACCTAAGAGAGACCAGGTATGGATGCATCGGTCTTAAAGAGGCTTTACCTTACCACTTGTAGCTTGCCAAAAGTCAAGATCAAGCCTACTCGGTCCAAAATTCATCATCCACCTACTATGTCAAGACATCCCCGTGTATGCATAATCCCGTCAAAATAGATTAGAGTCAAAGCTATCAAGCATAAAAGAGATAACAAGAGGGCACTAGTAGGACAAGCACAGAAATGAGCAAGAATTACACAAAAAAAGTTCTCAAAAATTCTCATAATTTCACCTAAATGCAACTAACTATATGCAAATGCATTTCTCCCCCCAAGCCAAACATCACATTGTCCTCAATGTGTCAACATAAAGACCAACATCAAAGCCAAAGTTATGGCTCATAACACATGGACAAGAGGTTATGTCTAATGGGTTGCAAGAAATCTACACTAGTATGCAAAGAAATAACACACATTAAACTAGCTAGCCTCCCCAAAGCTAGTCATAGACATGGGGTTGAAAAAGGAATGGTATGAGTATGTTTTGAGTGTAAAAAGGAAGAAAAATATAGAAGAAGGAAGGAGAGGAATACCCATCGAGTATTGCTCCCAATACTCGTGGAAAAATAGCGCAAAGTACCTACAACTCCATGGTCCCGAGCGGGACAAGGTTGACCCGATCGGGGTTGACCATTTACACCCGTGTTGACTTTGCTCCGTGTTTGGTAATTAGCTCTTCATATTTGACAATTGCGTCCCCGGACGGGAGTGCAACTTCGGAACACGTGCTAACATCATTTTCACCTTCTTCTTTTCTTCTGACACCTACAAACACAATTCAAAACCATTAGCTAGTTTAAAATTTTATTACTAATCCTAATAAAACATTAAATTGAGGAAATTGAAAAACATAAATAAATAAAACACGGGTTGCCGCCCAAGAAGCGCTGGTTTAACGTCCCGCATGACGCAAGCGGTAGTGAAAGCGATCAATCCTTGTGCTTGAGACGGCTACTTCCAAAGACTCTTTGCATTTGAGCTGTCACTCTCTTCATCCAAACCCGCCGTTTCCTTGCAAGCTCCATCCGAACAATTCTAGTTTGGGAGCGTGAAAGGCCACTCCTTGAAGACCTTGTGCCATCCTTAGGGTCCTTTATTGGGTCGTCCATAAAGTGCTCTTTAGCATCCACCGTTACATCCCCTCCTTGAACATTTTCACCTGCAAGAACATGAGCAACAACTTCTACCTCCGACGAGGGCGTTAGTAGAGTTTGAGGCAAAGAAGGAACAATATCAGAATCTAAGGTGTTAGTTAAATAACAAGATTCTTGCGACATGGGGCTCCTAAAGGTATTGTTCTTGCTAAAGGTGACCCGATCATCCCCCACATCTAAGGTCAACTTCCCATTTTTCACATCGATTACCGCTCCCGCGGTGTTTAAAAATGGTCTACCCAAAATAATTGGGATGTAAGAGTCCTCGCGTATGTTGAGAACAAGAAAGTCAACGGGTATGAAAAACTTACCAACCTTGACGGGAACATCATCTAGCATTCCTAAAGGTTGTTGCATGGAACGGTCCGCCATTTGTAAGGTAATATTGGTGCTTTTTAGAGCACCCATTTTAAGTTTTTTACATAAGGATAGGGGCATGACACTTACACTAGCACCTAGGTCGCAAAGGGTCTTGTCAATTTGGTATGTGCCTATAGTGTAAGGTATGGAATAACTGCCCAGATCTTGAAGTTTAGGAGAAGACTTACATTGCAAGAGTGTACTACACTCACCGGCGAAAGCTACGGTCTCAACATCATCTATAGACCGCTTCTTGGTAAGGATATCCTTCATGAATTTGGAGTAGGATGGGACTTGCTTGAGCAAATCAATGAATGACACATTAACTTGAAGTTGTTCAACAATGTCCATGAATTTTCCCATCCGACTCTCTCTAAACTTTGGTAGGCGCTGTGGAATGACTTTGAAACGAGCCTCGGGCTCCTTCACCTTTGATGTGGAGATTTTCTTTTCAACTTCTTTCACAATTGACTCTTTGCTAGCCTCTTTATCAACCTCTCCCCCAAGCTTTCTCCCATTGCTTACCTCATCATCATCCAAAGTCATGGATGACTCATCATGACCCTTACCACTCTTCAAATGAATGGCGTTTACCGTGGCATGTGGCGGATTCCCTTGAGGTGGTGGTCGACCCGCCATTTGAGAAATGGAAGTGGCCAATTGAGCCATTTGAGTCTCAAGTCTTTTAATGGAGGCTTTGGTAGATTGCTCACTCGTTTCAACTTGTTTCAATAAGTTCATTTGAGCATTAGCAAGTATAGTCATCATGGCCTCAAGCTTGCCTATCCCTTGATCCCCTTGTGGTTGTTGGAAGTTTTGTGGTTGGTTGGGTTGGTGGTAAAGTGATGATTGATGAGGCATGTAATTATATGGGATCGGTTGATTGTAGTGGGTGTTATTTTGAGGTTAGGCAACATAAGCATTGTATTTGAGAGCTTGGTAAGCACATACCTCCGCCGGAGGGGATCCGCAATAGTTCATTTTGTGACCCGCTTTCCCACAACCATCACAATCCATGACTTGGCTAGTGGTGGACACGGTTTCTCTACCCTTCAATTGTTGCTCAAGCATAGCAACTCTAGCCATTAAAGAAGAGTCATTGGAAGAGTCTTGATTACCTTTGGTGGGGACACTCCAAGAATTGACGTATTGAGCATCATGGATTGCTATGGACTCAATCGTAGAATGGGAAAGATCGGTGTCAATTTGATCAAACCGCCTATTGTTGGCGGAATCAAGAATTCGGCGAGTTTCGGGGGTACACCCATTGTAGAAGGTGATAGCGAGAAACCAAGCATCCAACCCATGATGTGGGCATTTCCTTTGCAATTCCTTGTACCTTTCCCAAGCTTCAAAGAGGCTTTCCACCTCATGTTGACGGAAGCTTGTGATTTGGCTCCTTAAAGTTTGAGTCTTTTCCGGTGGAAAGTACTTCTTGTAAAAATCAAGAGCCAACATTGGCCAATCCTTGATTCCCAATGCGGTACGGTTAAGGCTATTGATCCAAGCTTTGCCTTATCCTTTAATGAAAAAGGGAAAAGTATCTCCCTTATTTGATCTTGTGTGACACCGGTTTGCCGAATTAGAGAGCAATAGTCACGAAAATTTTGCACATACAAATCGGGATCCTCTAAAGGACGTCCCTCGAATTGCCTTCTCTCCACGATATTCAAGAACTCCGGCTTTATCTCGAAGTTTGCGGCGGTTATGTGGTAGTGTTGATACCGGTTGGTAGCATGGCCGTGGTAGGCTCGGAATGATCGGATAATTTCACCATTGTTGTGATTGGTGGGGGTGGTGGTGAAATGGGTGAATTTGGTAGTGAATTTTGTGGAGGTGGATTTTGTGGGGTAGTAGAAATAGAAGCTTCTTCCCCGTCCAGAATTTGAAGATCGTTAAAATAAGACTTTCTTACCAAATCTAGTTGAGAAAGTGTGGTATCTTCCGAAATTTCTCTCGCAAAGCGTAGTCGTCTCCTCAAAGTTCTCTCGGGCTCGGGATCCGGCGTAAGCGAATTCTCCAAGGCGAGAAGACCTAGGCATAAGACAATACTAGAGGGAATTTTAAGTAACGGTCTCAAGCAACAAGAGTTCCACGAGACAAAAGATAGAAAAACAACAAAATAATAAAACAAAAACCGTGTTTCCCCGGCAACGGCGGCAAAATTTGATAGGCTATCGCACACCTATTCAAAGATACCCTAGAGTACGACAAATAAATGTAGTATATAGGGGTCGAGATCTACAAGGAAGCTAGTTAGTTCTATTATAATGCTATGGGTAATCTTTCTATGTTAGTCGATTTAACGATTTGTTTGTTTGATTGGTATAGATAAAATATAAACAATAATAATAAAAAGCATCTAGGGAATTCGGTTTAACATGTAAAAGTCGTGAATGCATATGATAAACATGAGATTATATAATATCGTTCTAATGCTAAGGTTAAAGACACCCGCCTCTCGACATTAGCATCGTCAACCATAGAAATAGAATGTTCTAATTGATCTCTCGATATGATTAGTTCACTGTACTTGACACATGCAAAGTTCTACTCGATTCCATGTCTCTCGACTTTGGAATGAGGTAACCCACTTAACCAATGATTATGCGCTTTAAACATCGATTAATATTAATCAAAGCGAGCATGTGCGTGATAGAAACATTATGAACAATATTCGATCTACTAGTTATATCATATAACAAACACTTTTTATTACATGTTTCCCCTAGTCCCTAGACTAGAGAATTAGCTATTCATAATAAGATTAAAACTAAAAGAGAATAATGTGAATGACATATTGAAAATGCAATAATAAAATAAGAGAGAAATACAATACCAAATGGAAGAAATAGGACTTGAAATGAAGAACAAATAACCCAAGAAAGCTTGTAATATAACTTGAATTGAAATGGTAATTATTGAAAGATTAAACTAAATTATGAAACTACAAGATTATATGAGAATATTGTGTAAACTAAACCTAGGAAAAGCATAAGAAATGATAAGAATAAGGTAAGATAAAAGTGCCTAATCAACTCCCTTTATATAAAAAATGAAGGAGTAACGTAAACAACAAAGGAAATGCAAAAATCGGCTTAGAACAAGGCCGTCCCGATCGGGATCACATGGTCCCGATCGGGACCGTGACTATCTCGGTTATTTGTGTTAACTCCTTGGTTTAAAGCAAATGGAATCCGATGCTTGGTGTTAATTGCTCGATTAATCACCCGATTATTGCCATTTAACCTAGCATTATCTTACTTTTGGCATCTTAAGATCTTTACTTCATTTTGGACTTCTAAATATGGGCTTGACTTTAGTTGACTTTACATTTACATTTTGTTGTAACTTGGTCCATCAAATAGCCATGCAATCCATGATTATGCTCCATGCTAGTCCATAGTTCAGCTCTTTCTTAGCCTTGTTCACCAAGTTGCTTATTGTTGTAGTATTTAGCTCATAAAGCTTATAATCCTACAAATCAAGTTAGAATAACCAAACACAACTTGAAATACAAATATTAGCTCAAAAACACTATGATAAGTGTTAAATGACATGCAAACTAGAGCTAACATAGGGGGTTAAAGTATGTAAATTAAGCACTTATCAAACTCCCCCAAGCTAAGTCCTTGCTTGTCCTCAATCAAGCAATCATCCATATCATGTAAACCACATATAGCTAAAAAGCAACGACTCTCGTCCCAAACAACAAGGGCATAAGGAAAAACAATACATGGATGAGATTTATATGACGACGTAGCATAGACAAGTTCAAGTAGACTTTTCGGCTTTGCAAGATCTTTCAACTTTTGGACTCTCGCGGTACACTCATAATTCAATTGTATGTGAAAGGATATTTTGTGAATAAACACTCAACTATCCTCGAATCATATGAGTGTGCCCGCAATCTAATATGGTAAAGTGGTAAACAATCAAATCATAAGCGAAACAATCAAATGCAAGCAAAAATGAAGCCAAAAAGGGTTAGAAGAAGGCTTTTTGTGATGGGTAATAAAGGGGACAAATAGTTATGGATTTGTGGAGTTATCAGCCAAGCTAGTAACAACACCATGAGAGTTTCTCATTCCAACCTAAGTACCCAATTCAGAAGTCAAAATCAATGTCAAATGACTTCTTTACATTACGAATCTTAAGTAAACTCTCCAAATATTTTCATAAAAGCATGAGAATTACTAAATCAACTTCTTCTTCTTTTTAGCAATAACATCAATTCCGTCAGAGAATTACACTCCAAATATTTTGATAAAACCATGAGAATTACTGACGGAAATTCCGTCAAAGCTAAATTATTGCGGACATGGTGGGCCCCACGTAGTCAGCCTTATAAGCTGACTGACGGATTTTTCATCAAGATGTTTATATTTCTGACGGATTTTCCGTCAGTCCCTTTTTAGCGCCATTGACTTGATCAACGCGCCAACAAATTCTGGCGATTATTGACGGTATTTCCGTCAGTAATGAATTGTAACGGAAAAGCCGTTAGAAAGGCTTCAGTTTCCCGCGTTATCTGACGGTCCTTATTTTTCGTCAGTTTTTTCCGTCAGCTTCCCGCGTTTACGTTGTAGTGTTAATGTAACCTAAATCATTATTATTTTTTTTTGTTTAACCTAAAACAATACTAGTAGAATGAACTTTACGTATATCATACAATAATGCCAAAAACAAAATAAAATACAGTAAAAAATAAAAACAGTATATACAAAATAAAGAATAATACAACAAAAAAATGTACACACACAAAAAAACAAACATCTTGATAATTAAATTAATTAAACTCCCTAACAGGAGTTTGACTAACGGGTGGGTAATGTGGATACACTTGATTATAAATCAATTGTACTACATCGGCATCAACATGGTGATCAAAATAAGGCACATCTTCTTCCTCCAATGATTTCGGTACAGTAAAAAAACTATACCGAAAAAAGCTTCTCAGAAAATGAGCATCCTCATCAGTGGCTACCCATAAGTAAGGCCCAGCGTGAACATAACAATCATTAGGATCGGGGTCATAAAACACATATTTGCCACGTCCATGGCCAGCATACCTTGCAGCGAGTTGTTTTGCTTGGCGAAAATCGTCAAGACCATTTCCTCGAAACTCGATCAGAGCATATCCATGAAAGCCACCCCTCGAAGTCCAAGCCTTGTGGATTTTGCTAACATTTGAATACCCATTTTCAATAAGGATGTCCCTCAACGGGAGAAGGCTCCTAGAAGATGGTCTCCCAGTAGCATCTCGTGTGACTGGAGATTGTGAATTATGCACGTAACGAGATTGATATAGCGGATTGATGATTGCTCAGGAGGTGCGACTGCGGATGATGAAGACGACGACAATATTTAATTAATTTTGATGTGGTTTTAATTTATTTAATTAAAAAAAGGGAAGTAAATAGGTTAGTACTAATAAAGTGATTCTTATTATTACTGCAAATATGATACTATTTATAGTATAAAGCTATAAATAATTAGATTAATTTCATCCATACGTTAAATTCAAACTTATAATAATTGTGAATGCATGCATGAGATGAATAATGGTCAAACAACCAATAGTAATAGCGCCATGCATTGGTAAAATCACAAACTTTTCAGTTTTCACATTGGAACTTCATTTACAACGGTAAAAAAGAATCAGAAAAAGTAAATAATACAGGACATGCATTAGTCAATCAAAAAAAGTAGAACTTAATTTTCAACGGTTTAATGAAATTTCATTGTTAATTATGTAAATCAACCACGGTTTCTCAAAGAACCGTTATTATTTCGTGCAAAGGATATGGTCAAAATAATCAGAACTGCAACTTTAAATCGCAAAAGAATCATAAAAAGTAAATAATACAGGGCATGCATTAGTCAATCAAAAACAGTGGAACATAATTTACAACGGTTTAAGGAAATCCCGTTGTTAATTATGTAACTCAACCACGGTTTCTCAAAGAACCGTTATTATTTCGTGTAAAAGATATGACAATCAGAACAACAACTTTGAATCAAAAAGAATCAGAAAAAGTAAATAATACAGGGCATGCATTAGCCAATCAAAAATAGTGAAAAATCTCAAATAATTAGATTAATTTGATAATTTAGTTTACAATGGGTTTTGTCAAATCGTTGTTGTTTAATTAAATTGTTTAATAATTTAATTTCTACCGTTTCCACTTTCCAATTCTTAACTTGTTAAGTTTCCAATTCTGATCTTCTACTGGTTCCAATTCTTATTATCTTTATACCGTTTTCACTTTCCAATTCTTAACTTGTTAAGTTTCCAATTCTATTCTTATTATATATATATACCGGTTCCAAATCTTATTATCTAATTTACCGTTTCCAATACAATCCAAACTTCTATTGGTTCATACATATTATGTCGTCAAGTTCATGAACTTATAGTGGTTCATATTATTCATCCAATGATGACTGGTTATTAGGTTTGATTCGGTTAGCCGGATTGAATTTGGTTCAAACTATCTACCCGGACAATGATGCGCATGATGGCTTCGGGCGGTACGCCCTAATCGAGTTTGGCGGGGGTGAGGATCGGGAATGCTTTCGCCAGGCTCGCAAACTTGAACGAGAATTCTATAACAATGACTCTTCAAGACTCTAGTTTGATCACGATGATCAGCGGGTAGGCCCATATTTATGGGTTGCGAATGAATCTGACCGTCTCCTACTACTTCGGATTATGCACCGCCAAGGCCGCATTGCCGAGCAGGGGACAATGCCGTAGGTATTGGAAAACGACTATGTGGATTGAGCTGAAGGTGAAAGAGATATATATAGTGATATTGTCTCCGAATTCCACAGGATGGGATAACAAAAAACATAAATAATTAAACTTTATGGAAAAAACCACCATAATCCAAATACAACTTATAAATAATTAAACTTTAATTAAAGACTTAACTATTAGAATCTGATGAAGTGTTAGGATACTTTTCATGAATTTCGGTATAGATGATGTCTAAGATCGTCGCTTCATTATCATCGGGAGTCGCAGGTGGAATGGCCTCTCTCTCCCATGACATAGCCACGGTGGCAAGAATGTGATGCCTCCTGTAATGGGTCAGCAGATGATGATCAACATAGGTCGTAACCCATAGATAAGGGCCTTTTTGTCTAGCATCCGAATAAAAGGCCTCTTTCCCCGCATCTTCCGCCGCAAATCAAGCCGCTAATTTTCATGCCTGACGAAAACTATCATGGCACTTAGCTTCGTCAAACTCGATAAAAGCGAAGCCTATAAAACCTTGCTTTTTGGTGGACACAGGGTGCACTTTTCTAACCGCAGTGAAACTGCAGTCATGAAGCAGTGGCCTCAACCACCCAAAATCAGGATTTAAACCCTTTCCATTCGCATAATGAACCAGGAGATTATGGAGAATGCAAGTAAAAGGCTGTGCGTAATGAGAACGTGATTGTAGCTCCGGTTGGCCAGCCATATTTTAGAGAGAAATTTAGAGAGTAAAATATTTGGTAATTTTGATTTTAACCTAGCGCATATTTGTTTTGGTATTTTTCTACCGTTTACTTGATTGGGGGTCAAGGTAGGTTAAATTTACTATATTTAGTGTTGATTGACAATTTGTAACTTATTATGGTTGAATGTTCGTGGATTAAACGATAAAGCAAATAATGAACGAGATAAAGAACGAGACACAAGGTTTGGTGACGCGGAAAACCCAATGTGGGAACAACCGCAGGAGGGAGACGGTTACAATGTTGATGCTTGAGGCTTAGAGATTTAGGGCACGATTACAATGTTGATGCTTGAGGCTTAGAGATTTAGGTTTACAATGTGATGTATGTGTGTGTGTGTTCTTCGTCTTCAATTTCCATGAATCCGACTCCCTTGGTGGTGTTGCTTCCCATGCTTTTATAGTAGAGCTTCATATCTAGGGTTTCCTTTCTTCATCTCCACGTCCTTCCATAAGTGGCAACCACTGAATATTTCCTTCTTCGGTTTTTGGTATAGTTGTCCGTAAATTTCTTTCCTATTCCACGCTTTCCTTATTTGTATTTTCCATGTTTATTGCTTTCCTTATTCCACGAACCCAATATTACGAATATCTCTATTCCATAAACTCCAAGATCTAGAATCGTTTTATCCCTTAACATATTAATCTGCTTCTTGACTTGTCTGGAATAGGAAACACCAGACTTGGTCTGCTGTACGAGTTCACCTGGTGCCAGGCTGCTTCTGGCATCTTTGGGAAGTAGCGTGATTTTTACCCAAACAGTTTGCCCCAAATTTCTTGCGTAACACACCTTCTTGTAGTTGAGCGGGAAATTTATTAGGTCTTTTAATTGAATTTCGTTCTTCCCTATGTATTTACTCCAACCAACTTTATCATTACCCCCCTTAATTACTGCCGCCTCCCCATTTCTCTTCTATTTTCAAATCATTTTAAAATCTTTTCTCCTTCGCTCATCATCTCTTTGCCGTCACCCTTTCAGGTAATCGAACCGTCTTCTTCTTCATCTTCAATCTTCTTTCTCTCTCTCTTTTTTCGAAATGGCAAGGAGAAATCTGCGTCACTCTGCTTCTTCCTCTTCGTCTCCGATTAACCTCGAACCCGATGAAGATTTCCCTTCGCAAGGTATCTTAAAACACCCACACGACTGCGATTCCATTCTTACCGCCGCCGACGTCTCTCTGATCAAGGCCTTGCCGGGCCTTGGTGACGGGTTGAGATTCATATTCCTCGGCCAGGACAAAAAGCTGATTTCCTTCGCCGGGGATGGATTTGTTTGTATCTCTACCCTTTCACTATCGGCCTGAAATTTCCGTTTCCTATTTTGATTCAAGATTTTCTCCACTCCAACCGTTTTGCGGTTGCTCAGATAAACCATTATGCTTGGCGCATCCTGCTCTCCTCTCTCGCTCTGAATAAAGTCTTGGGGGCTGACATTAGCCTCGAGGACCTGGCATGGCGATTCTCTTGTCGTTCTCTGGGGAAGGGTCAGTACACCCTTCGTCTCAGGGACGACTGTGATAATTTCGTGACTATGCCATCTCGGTCAAAAAATGATGACTGGTATCAGAAGTTCTTCTATCTGAAAACCGACTGTCTCGACTCCTCTATTGATTATATTTTTGAGGATTGGGTTAGCCGAACAAGTACGCCTTCTTGTCTTGTATTTTGCATGTATTTTGTCTTGCTTACACGCTTACCATCTTCTTGCATGCAGAGCCCATCCCGCTATTCAGATCTGAATCTGAGGAGGAATCTGTCGCCAAGCTGTTCTCCATTCCTGCTGATAAGAGGAAGTTTCCAGATCTACTCGCTGGTTTTGCCCCTTTGACTGCTGTCTCTGCACCTTCTCCTGCTAGGTGAATGGCTTCAGGTAATTTTCTGGATGATTAGTCATATCCTGACGTCTGGTGATCCCTTTTGTGTGTAATCTGATGTGCCTCTAAAATCTGATCATAGGAAGTACTCCTTTCAACGCCCTGCACTTCTTAGTTAAAAGTGCCAGGAAGAGGGCTACTGGAAGCTCGTCATCGTCTACTCCTGCCTCCAAGAGGATGGCAGTGGAATCTCCTGTGCCCCAGGTTACCCCGAGAGTGGGAACCAGGGCTACTCCTCGTCCTGTGCCTTAAGCTATTGAGGTGACACCTTTGGCTCGAGTGGAACCAGAGGCTGCTGTAGAAGGAGAGCAGGAATATGGCATCTGCGTCCCAATGTCGTTTTGGGACACTGACCATACACCCTACTGGCCTCAAGTGGAACAATTTCTGCTGCCGGTTTTCCGCAGGAATCTTGACGAGCTGCATCCAGAGGATTCCATCGCCATTGGCTGGCAGGCACTGCAGCATGCTCTTAATTCATGGAGGGTGGTCAAGAGAGCCAGGACCGAGGGTGCTGCCATGAGTGCTCAGAACAGGAGGTTGACAGAGGAGAACGTTGCTCTGAAGGAGAAGGTTGCTGAGGCAAGGAGGCTGATGGTGGAGCAGAGAAGCAGGATCCAGGAGGGTGCAGCTCAGGTGGCTCAGATAGAGGAGATGTGCCAGACTCTTTCCGAAAATCTGACTCGGGCTGAAAACAGGATCAAGGAGCTCTATGATCTGGCGGTGGCTGTGGCGACTTTTGCTGCTTGGTCTGGCCGGATTGATTCCATGCGCGCCTATGCCAATGGAGAGCACAATTCCTGGAATGTTGAGGAAGAGGAAAGGCTGCTGCGGGAAGAGTTCCCTACGCCTCGTGATCTTAGGAGCCTGATTCCTGAAGTTGGTGAAGTGGAGTCTCTGGCTGCTGCTGTTCAGATTGGAGAAGCTGCTGTGGAGGAGGCTGAGGAGGTGACAACTGCAGAATTTGCAGATATGGCTGTTTCAACTCCTGAAGAGGTAGCTGCTGTTACTCAGCCTATGGCGGATCCTGCACAATAAGTTCAGCAGGAGGAGACAGCAGGAGAGGCAGCAGAGGGCAGAGCAGAGTTGGTGTAGGTGCTCCATCCCCCCTCCTCAAAATATTAAGATTATAGTTAGTTTCTAAAAAATGGTGTTTTTAGCCCTGCGCGGCTTAATTTTAAATTTTTTGGAACAATTTGCTACTTTCGACCCTGGCCTGCGTGGAAGCAGGGGGTCACCAAACATTTGTGCCTGCTAGGTTAGCAGGTAACATTACTATATTTTGAGCCTGGTTAACATTACTATATTTTGAGCCTGGTTAACATTACTATATTTTGAGCCTGGTTAACATTACTATATTTTGAGCCTGGTTAACAGGGCCTTAGTTTGTGAAACCTCGTTTTGGTTTCAGATTTCTCACCGTTGAAATAACAGGTATGTGGACTGCACAAGGTGCAACAAACAGGTGAACAAATTAGAAAAAGAAACTGACAGGTGCTATCTGCAAATAGATGAATGTTAGCCAACAAGGGCGTTAAATAAACGATTCGAACTCTAGCCAACTGGGGAGTTATTCGTGTGAGAAAGTGAATTCTAGCCGTCTAGGGCGTTATTCACATAAGAACTCTGAATGCTAGCCGTCTAGGGCGTTATTCAGGTAAGAGCTTTGAATGCTAGCCGTCTGGGGTGTTATTCATATAGGACCTTTGAATGCTAGCCGTCTGGGGCGTTATTCATATAAGAGCTTTGAATGCTAGCCGTCTAGGGCGTTATTCAATGGAGGTGACTGAATTCTAGACGTCTAGGGCGTTATTCAGGAAGGAGATGAATTAGCCGTCTGGCGTGTCATTCAAGGCAAGTTTGTAGTCGTTCTTGGACTTTAAGCATGCATGCGGTTTAGAGTGTACACTGTAAGGAATCAGATAGCTATCTTGGGGGTGTTCTCAAGGATACTGGTGTTTAGTCATGGGCTGTATAACCTAGTTTCTTTCGTGTTTGCCCGCCTGGTGGAGGCACTTGTGGCTGACTGCACAGGTTGGAACTGTCGTGCACCGGCCTGCCCCGCAGTTTAGGGGTCGGATCCTTGTTAGGAGTCAGACTTCCTGAAGTACGTGTGCGTGCTAAGTCATGAAAAGCAGAATGCAAAATTCCTCTTCCATGAATCAAAGGACTCATCAGAGGGAAGCAGTTACCTGGTTCCTTTCCGCAGAATCCTGAAACTAATCGGGACGCTGAGGGACCCAGAAAATAATCTGAATCTCGGAGGTTCCAGAACCACAACTCTCTGATAATTTATGGTCATAAAGAAAAAATAAGAAAAAGGGAAAAAGACACAGAAATATAAAAAGACTTGTTTTATAAATTTGCAAAAGATCTACCCCTAAGTCTAGTGCCTTACTTATTTTATTTTATTTGTTCATGAACTGCTGAGGTATTTTCTGCAGACTAGCTTCCCACTCCTGTTAGGTGTAGTATCTCTTCAGGTGGAGAATATTCCATGGCCTGTATATAAGCTCACCTTGTAGTGTCATGAGCCTATAAGCACCATGGCCAACTATACTCTCTACCTGGTATGGACCTTCCCATTTGTAGGCGAATTTTCCTGCCCTATGGTTTTTGGTGTTTTGGAAGACTTTTCTGAGGACGAGGTCCCCAACCTGCAGGATCCTGACCTTGACGTTCTTGTTGTATGACCTGGCCACAGATTGCATGTATGAAGCTAGGCGTATGGAGGTGCTGGTTCTGAGTTCGTCAACTGTATCAAGATTCCTGGCCATGTCAATCTGGTTCCGCTCTAGCGTCTGCCACGCGTATCGGTGGGTAGGAACTAGAATTTCTGATGGGATAACAGCCTTTGCCCCGAATACTAGGCTGAAAGGTGTCTGTCCTGTCGCCATCTTTGGTGTAGTTCTGTCTGCCCATAGGACTAAGGGGAGCTCATCGGCCCATTTGCCTCCTAGTTCATGCAACTTCTTTCGGACATTTTCAATAACAATTTTGTTGCTGGATTCAGCCTGACCATTGGACTGTGGATTTCTTGGAGCAGATTTCTTCAGGGCTATGTTCCACCTAGCGCAGAAACCTTCTGAATTGTCAGATACGAATTGTGCTCCATTGTCACAGATAATTTCTAGTGGGATACCAAAGCGGCTGATGATGTTTCTCTTGATGAAAGAGATCACATGTCTCTCCTGTATCTCAGGGAAGGCCTCTGCTTCGATCCACTTGGAGATATAATCAGTCATTGCTAGCATGTATGTCAGGTTTCCTGGTGCCCGTGGTAGGGGGCCCACAATACCCATGCCCCACATCATGAATGGCCATGGTGAGATAATGGGGTGCATTAATTCTGCTGGCTGATGTATGACGGGTGCAGATCTATGACATGAATCACACTTCTTTACGTACTGTACTGCATCCTCACGCATAGTTGGCCAGAAGTAGCCTTGTCGTAGAGCTTTGTTTGACAGACTCCTGCCCCTTGCATGGTTTCCACAATCGCCAGAGTGGATGACATGCAGAACAGTCTGTGCTTCCTTCTTGTCCAGACACCTGAGGTATGGTCCTGCCAGGGACTTCCTGAACAGTATATCATCGATTAATATGAACCTAGATGCCTTCATCCTAAAACTCCCATCTCCTTCTTACTTCCTTGTATTATATCCTCCTTTAACCAGTCCATGTAGGGCTGGCGCCAATCGCCTCATAATGCTGGTTCCGTTGTACTGCACACTGGTATACCTGCCCCATTAACCTGCTCTGGTTTCTCGGGATCAGCCGTATTTTCTTTGCTAATAGCTGGTTCCAGGATGTGGACAATAGGTATGTTTGACAACTCTGTTGGCTTGAAGGTTGATCCTAATGTAGCCAATGCGTCTGCCTCCACATTCTGTTCCCTGGGAACCTGTGTTATGGCGAATGTCCTGAACTGGAAGGTGAGCTCATTTGCCACTGCTAGATAAGCTATCATCTTGGAGTCCTTGGCCATGTAGGAGTCATTCACGTGGTTTACTATTAGCTGGGAATCGCTATACACCTAAATATCCTTGACTTTTAATTCCAACGCCAGTCTCAGTCCCAGGACCAATGCTTCATACTCTTCTTCATTGTTGGTTGCTTTGAACTCACACCGCACTGCTTGAACTATAAGATCACCATCTGGAGATCTTAACACTAGTCCTACCCCTGCACCCCGTGCATTAGATGCGCCATCCACATTCAGGATTGCCTTTTCTGCCCCAGCCTGTATGCTTGGGCTGAAGTCAGACACGAAATCTGCTAGAACTTGCGATTTGATAGCTGTGCGGGGTTCGAATTGTAGATCGTACCCGCTCAAGTGTACCGCCCATTTGGCCATTATGCCAGACAATTCTGGTTTTCTCATGATCGCTTTCAACGGGTAGTTAGTTACGACACGGATTATGTGGGCTTCGAAGTAGGGGCGCAGTTTATATGAGGCAGTTACGAGTGCTAGAATTAATTTTTCCAGAGATGTGTACCTGGTCTCGGCTGGAAGCAGACTTTTACATATCACATAATATATTGGATGTTGCGCTTTGTCCTGCTCCCTGATAAGGACTGCAGATACTGCTGCTTCCGTGATGGAGAGGTAGAGAAGTAGATCTTCCCCCGCCTCCGGCTTTGACAGTGGAGGTGGAGTGCTCAGGTACCTTTTTAATTCCTGGAATGCTTCTTCGTGCTTACCTGTCCATTCAAACCTCTGACTTTTACGTAGTATATCATAAAACAGCTTGCATCTGTCTGATGAGCTTGATATAAACCTGCTCAATGCTGCCACCTTCCCTGTGAGTCGCTGAACATCTTTTGCACTCCTGGGAGGCTCGAGCTGGAGTATTGCCTTGATCTGCTCCGTGCTGGCTTCTATTCCTCGTTGTGTGACTATATATCCCAAGAATTTGCCAGACGGTACCCCGAAGGTGCACTTCGAAGGGTTCAATTTCATCTTGTATTCTCTTAGGGTGGTGAAAGTGTCGGCCAAGTGTTCCATGTGCATGCTTGCTTTCTTTGACTTGACCACCATATCGTCTATATATACTTCCATCGTCTTTCCAATCTGCCGTTTGAACATTCTATTGACCAACCTCTGATAAGTGGATCCTGCGTTTTTTAGTCCAAAAGGCATTACATTGTAACAATAGATACCCCTTTCTGACATGAAAGCAGTCTTCTCTTGATCAGCTGGATCCATCTTGATTTGGTTATATCCACTCCAGGCGTCTAGGAATGTCAATATCTCATGTCCTGCCGTGGCGTCTACCATGGCATCAATGTCTGGAAAAGGGAAAGGATCTTTAGGACATGCTTTGTTCAAGTCAGTGAAGTCTACACAGACCCTCCACTTGCCGTTCTTCTTTGGTACCACCACTACATTAGATAGCCACTGTGGATATTTGACTTCTCTTATCTTTCCTGCTGCTAGCAGATTGTCTACTTCTAGATTGATGATTTCATTACGTTCTGGAGCGAACTTCCTCCTTCTCTGTTGTACTGGGCGATAGGCAGGGTCTACACCTAGCATGTGTGTGATGACGGCAGGATCTATGCCTATCATGTCGTCATGGGACCAGGCGAAGCAGTCCATGTTGTCTTGCAAGAATTTGATTAACTGTTTTCGTACGGTGTCAGAGCCTTCTGCTCCTACGTACACAGTTCTGTCGGGATGCAGGCTGTCCAGAGTTATCTACTCCTGTTTGACTGGCTAGGGCTCGATGTGTATGTCCTAGACCGGTTGCTCCCTTAATTGCTATGCTGGCGGGGAAGCAGTGCTCTTGAGAGCCTGCTTGTAACATACCCTGGTGTCTTCCTGATTTCCACGGATCTCTACCACTCCCCATGGTGCTGGAAACTTAATACACTGATGATAAGTTGACGGCACCGCCTTCATCTGATGTAGCCATGGTCTCACTAGGATAACATTGTATGTCGATGGACCGTTGATGATTAGGTACCTGACTTGTTTATTAATTCCGCCAATGTAGGTGGGAATCACCATCTCTCCCAGGGAGTGTGCTGTTTCCCCGCTAAAACCCACCAATGGTACAGCCTTCCTTTGGAGGTATGCTTCATTGAAGCCCATTCTCTTAAGAGTATCTAGCATGATCAGTTACTGAGCTTCCTGTATCAACTAAAACCTTTTCCACTGTGCAATTGCCTATGGATAGCGTGATTACAAGCGCATCGTGCTGCTCCTCGCTGCCGTCCTTTGCATCCACTTCGTCAAATGTGATAGTAGGCAAGGTTTCATGGCAGACCTGATAGGATGTCTCTGGCCTATCTCCTTTCCGCTGTGTAGCTCGCCTTTTTGCTGCAGAATATATCAGACCGCAGATATCTGAGCCACCTGTTATCACGTTTATGGTCCTGGTGCTGATGGGAGGTGGTGAAGGCAGGGATTGCTTCGTTGTACTTGTAATACCCCGTTCCCCTAAGGGTGTACTCGACCGAATTGAGCTTACTCGGTCAAGTATACCCGTTGTCAGGTTAAGGAAGAGTCTGCCAAGTGTAGACTAGACCGAGTATTGCATAACTCGGTCGAGTATCGATGACTAGACCGAGTAAAGGGGTAAGTCGGCCGAGTCAGGTCGACGGGTCAGGCGTTCCGGTTTGGAATTGATTGAGAGTAATTATGTTATTATAAAAGGAGATGTCACTAACTCTAAAACAGTTTAACGTAAAAACATTTCTACCACAAACCCTAATCACTCTCAATCAATCCTAAGCAAGAGTAGTCCGAATCCTCGCCTTTTCATTTATCGATCGTTGTAAGTATGCTAGATCTACATCTTATGTTTTGATATGATTGAATCGGTAGAATTTCTTATAAGAATATGTTAGGGCACAAGTTGATTGATTGATTGCATACATTAGGTTGTGAGTTCGTAGAGGAGCCCTTCTAGCCGATTGATTGTATTGCTTGCTTGCGGATTTTCTATGAGGTAGGATTTCCTACTCAGTATTTGGTTTTGACGATATTATTTGGTGATTGCTTAATTGATTAATTGATGGATGAGAACTGATTGTATGATATGAGATACGGCTGACAGACGGTTCCGGCTGAGTGGTCCACGTGGGAGTGGCCACGCCCTTTGATCGCCTCTCGTGACTCCCATCACGAGGGGGATGTGCACATTAAGGAGATTAGGGTTATCACTTGTTGCGATGAGTGACTGCGGTGATGAGGCTATGTCACTGGCTGACTTGGGTACCTGTTGCGATGGGACCTGGCCGTAAAAGGGATTATGAGATTACGATAGTTTCCGCTGCTAATGATATTGATGTTGCATTAGAATATGAGTATGCCGATTACTGAACCCTGCGTTGTTGTTGTCTTTTGACCTGCTGTGATCCATCGGGGGTGGTGAGCAGTGGTTTAGCAGGTTGGTTGTTGATGCTGTCTTCTGGGATGGATGGGATGCCGCCGAGTTTAGCTGACAGTCGATATAGCTTCCGCTGAGTTTAGTAGTCGTCCTTAGACAGTCTGAGTTGTACCTTTTACCTTTTTTAGTTTTGGCTTCGTTTGTCGATGTAACTTAAACTCTATTCTACATTATAATAAATTGTCCTTTATAGTTTACTGTTAATGTACACTACCTCGGGCAACCGAGATGGTAGAACCTTTATATGCTAGGACGATCCCTGGTAAGGGGCCTTGGTATATGGGGGTGTTACAAAGTGGTATCAGAGCGAACGATTCTGGAACCTAACCAATGAACAAAATGAATGTAGGGTGTCTAATTAAAATGAACCCTGGGAAAAGTTGTTTGGAGCTACCGCAAGGACTTGGGAGACGTCCTAAAGTCGCAATTCGCCTTTACAACTTAGAACCATTCACCGGGGGGAGTGTCTTATGTTTTGTCTGTGTTGTCTTGTGTGTTTAATTTATGTACGGTTGAATAAGAGATGCATGCGATGAGAAAATTGAAAGGCAGTATGCAAAAGTATAGAGATGTTGTGAAATTAAGTGGTTGACATGTTATGTATAAAAGGTTGATGTTATTGATTATATGAATCGCATGATATACGCAAGATGAGAAAGGATTTGATTTTGTTGTATATATGACATGAATACGATATATGTTATTCAAAAAGGCATGATTGGTGTTTTATGATATGGCTTTCTACCATAGTAATTTGTTTGCCATGAGTAAGTGGGGAAAATATGCGGGTGGTACCAACTGTGATATGTTTATTTGAGTTTCATATTGATGCGGTAGGATGCATATAACTTTGTTTGGGCGATGAGCATGAATATGGTTTCTAGCATGTGTAATAGATGGATATTGTGTTTAATTTACATGTTGATATGATAAATACTCGCTTATTATTCTGGTTTTATGAGTATTGAGTTGTTTTCGTCTTTGTTATTGATGCTCAAGTTGTTTTGTTACGAAAAATTGATTTGTAT
>JAGPOY010000690.1:0-20990 GCA_018983105.1 Silene uniflora | reverse complement strand
TTCGACGAATTATGGAGTAATAGCACCTCCAAAAATCAAGAAAATCAAGCTCCAAACTTACCTAATCATCAACAACCTCCGAAAATCGTCGTCACTTATCGTCGCAATACCTCAAACAACGCTCCTCCTGTATCTAAGAATTCGCAACAGTAATTTCTTACTATATCTTCATTGATCATTCATTTTTGTTTAATTTTTGTTATTTGAGTTCAATTTATGTGTTTTTAATCAATTTTTGTTGTTGTTATTGATGTAATTATGTAGAGATGGAAGTAAGAATTCGAGGACAAGCACAAGCAATAATGCGAATCGCGTGAGTTTTGTGCCGAATCGTTTCCAACGAGTTAGTTGGAATCGTTCTCTATCTACCAGGTTTGGTTTCAACTTTCATCAGTTCATGTTTCATTTGAATTGTTTAAGCTTTTAATGATAAAGATTACGACGAGTGTTAATTAGCTTAGCTGGTAAAGTTCGATGAACGGAGTGGATTATGGATAGGTAGGTGCCGAACTCATTTATAACTATTCCGTAGTGAAGAAAAACAAAAATTGAGCTGTTTGGAGCAAATTTGGGTGCTTTATTACTAGGGTTGGTTTGGATGTATGTAACATGTTTTTGTCGAAATTGGTTGCAGAGGGAGGACAAGTATTGCAGTTGTAGCAGTATCTGATCGTCAGGGGGAACAAAAACGGGGGCCAAGACGGAAAAACAGACCACCTATTCCTAAAGTGTGTAACTTTTTTTGGTTTCATTTTCGTTCTTAAATTATCGTTTTGTTAATTTATTGTTTTGGTTAATACGGAGTAGTTGGTACCGACTTATTGGTACCAATCTATTGGGATTGAGTAGCTAAAGATGATTATGTTGACAAGATATTGGTTGGTTGGCTGCCTAATAAACTCTCAGGAAATAGTCCGTCTCTTATTACGGAGTTATGGGTGAGGCATAGACCCATTTCATAAAGTTCACCTTGTATCAAAGGCATTCAAGGTCCATAGTTAGCCAGATAATTACAGAGAAACGAGCGTAGTTCTTCATATTGAATGCCCTACCTTGTGGCATACCTTCAAGTGTTACTTGTGTGTGTCCCATATATAAAAGAGGATGCTTGATTACTTTATAAACTGAGAAACTAATCCACCCATTTTCAGTTGGTTTTGGGATGAAACATTTTTAAGTGACTCTCCTCCTTGTCGGTGCAATCTAAACTCTGGTCATGGATTTCACAACCACCAATTATAAATTTCAAGTTCATCAGAATTTTTAACCCTCCCCCACTTCGAATTCAATGAGCACTCTGAATTATTATAGGGGAGGGGAAATGTCGTGTACTCAATATAAACCCCAATGTGTTATTATTGTGGAATGCAGCTTGTCATATATTAAACACAGGAAGTATATGTTACAAATTAAACCTGTTTGATGAGTTCTATGTTTTAAAATGATCGCGTTTTTGTAAGATGTTTCTGATTATGTTGTATATTCGTACTGATATCTTCGTAGCATAAACTTTCTCGTGGAACTATATTCCTAAATGAACTCTATGGTTCATATAAGTTGATTTCCATCATGTCTAGTTACGGATATGTGAACTTGTGAAGATAAGAGTTAGAGATGTTAAAATTTTTTGCTTTTCTTTCTCTAGGGAAAACTTGCGCCACGCCCAAATTTTGAGAAAGAGCGAGCATACTTTCAAGAAGTTGATGCAGATGAGTTGCTGGAAGAAAGTCCTTCGCCCAAGAAATGTGCTTGGGTTATGGGCCATCAACCTAACAATGTAGCTGTACCACCACTCTGCACTAGACTAGAGAAGTGGCTGCATGCTAAAAGACGGCATCGAATGGTTGATACTTCTCTGTCGACTATACTAAGAACTCCAGCTGAGCGATTAGAGCCTATCCCTTACAACAATGATGGATGTGATTCATCATGTATGGCAAAGTCAGAAACATTTCACTTGCGAAACATTTCTGGTTCAGGCTCTGCGCTAGACATCCACACGCATTCTGAGAAATCACATACCAATCCTGATCATCTAGTGGACAAGGACTTTGATGATATAGAATCTGAAATCAAGAAACTTTCTTTGGCATCACGGCCAAGTTCATCGGGTAATGATGCATTTTTTGCACTGCTTAAGGAATGTGGACAATCTGCTCCTTCTACACTGCTCGATGTTTTCTCCAAGCTTTGGTTAGTACTCTTGTGAATGGTGACACTAATTACTCTATTTCAGTTCCTCCTACTATCATTGTGCTAAATAGATTAATGACTTGAATCTTTAACAGTCCAGATACTTTAATAGTCCAGATACTCGATGTATTTTAGATTTTTAGTTAGTCATCAATGTAGCTGGGTATAATACTGTTCTATTAACATGCTAATGATTTTAGCTGACCTGTACATCCCAATACTCTTTGGAGATATGTTCTCAGTACGAGTAATTATAATACTGCAAGAGATAACTACTAGTGTCATCATGAAAAGTAAAGTATCTTGATTTAGCTTTGCTAGGCTACATGGCATTTCTAGAGATACTAGTAAAGTAGGAATCAATGATTTAATTCGTAAATATTTTGCTCAATAAACTGGAAATCTGGAATCATTAAGTCCCTGGTTGTTCCATTGAAACGAGCTTACTATGACTGGAAATCTGGAAATCTGGAATCTGTAATAGGTTATCAACGTCTAAAATTCACGATGTACTCGCTATGACAACCTTTGTTTTTGCCCTTATATGCAACTTTACTGCTTACAGTCCACTCTTTTGCTTTTCAATTTCTCTCCATTAATCAAGATGCTAATCTACCAGCTTATAGAGACTTACCCTGTGACACTAAATTTAATTTCACTACAGTACTACAGCAATGGCGAGTTCAAACCTACCACATTTAATTTCTCTCCACTCTTTTGCTTTTCTTTTCTGTTTCCTTTGTTAATTTACCTTTGACCGTGTTGGCGAATTCAAACCTATACGGATTCGGATGACGATTCATGTTAGCCGACCCTAACCTATGTTGTTGTTGTTGTTGTTGTTGTTGTACACTACCACAGCAATCTCTTAACGAGTCTCTTCCTTTTGCTATCTTACATTACTCTGTTTTTCTCTCCAAAAAGAGAGTTTATGTTACAAAAATTCCCTGACGAGATATGTTTATATGGAGCACAGTGACCCAGGGACCATCGTCAAGATTGGTGAAGGAACATACGGGGAAGCTTTTATTGCTGGTGATTCTGTCTGTAAATTAGTTCCAATTGACGGAGAGCTACGAGTGAATGGTGAAGTGCAAAAGGTACGTCTCAAATCCTTACATTCTTTCGAGTCCTCACAATACTGGGGTGACACCAAATTTCTGTAGTGGTATCATTTCCTTGTTCTTCTTCCACATAGTTTCGATATGTCATTTGAGCAGTTTTCCCAAGTATTTCCGTCTTCTAGTGTTCTAGGCAGCTAGGCCATCCTTTAGAAGATACAAAAACATAAAGAACAGCTCAAATAGGCTATTGTTGTTAATTTTACAACTGATTCCTATAATACTTGTATTCTTAAAATTCCTTGATGCGTCATTTGGATATTATTCGCATCTAGGGAGCTTTATGCCCACCAACTCTATTTAGTAAAGTTGCTTACCATATACAGTTATACACTCGATATATTATAATATTAAATACGGAACAAAAGTCAAGTTTGAGTGGATACCATAGCATGTGTAATAGGAGGAACTTATTTATCTGTTTTAGTGAAATTTGAACCCTGCACGACTACCATGCGTGGCACTTGTACAACTGATTGGGTTGCTTTGCAGAGATCTATAGAGTTGCTGGAGGAAGTAATATTGTCACGGACACTTAATCATTTGAGAGGACCTGAGCTTCTTGTCGACAATGCTACCTCAACATTCATAGAAACCAAAGAGTAAGTGCAGAGTAAAATTTATTGTAAAATTTCATAGAGACACCACATTTCACTTTTTTTGAGAAGTATAGTATAAGTGGGCCAATTTGTTAAATGGCAAAATGATGACAGAAGAAACAGAAATGTTCAGTCTGTCAGACGATAAATTGGGCAGAACCTTGTTAATCGTCTACATTGTGAATGGGTTTGATTGTTACTCCCTGTCCCGGTAAACTGTTATTTATTTCCATTATGGGGTGTAATAATCAATTGTTATCTACTTCTAGTTTGGTAAAATTTTGGTGAAAAGGGACATGTGCAAGTGAATGAAATAACATTAATAATTGATCTATTCCATATTCTCTCTCACTTCCTTGAACCTTGTGCCAAAAGCAATAGATAACTAATGACGGGGACCGAGGGAGTATTGTTTTGTGAATCTACATTGGTTAGATGGATGTAGTGACTTGAAATAGTGTTGGGGCTATTATATGCTCAAAGATAGTAGAATCTATGCCTAGTGGACTAAGTTGATCCTCTCATACAAGCATCCCATCTCATTTATTCTCATCCTTGCGGATGAGGGATGTGAGAAAAGCCATGGAATTTCAAACTAGCTCGAAAGGTTTGCTGTGATGACTGGTGTCTTTTCGAACCATAATATTTGCTGTGATGCTCAAAGATAGTAGAATCTATACCTTGATGACTGGTGTCTTTTCGAACCATAATATTGCTGTGATGTTTATTTTTCAGCATAAAGGTTTGCCAAGGTCCATATGATCCTATTCTTCTCAAAGCTTGGGAAACTTGGGATGCGAAGAATGGCTCAGAAAATGATCATCCTAAGTTGTTTCAAGAGCAACAGGTTAGCAATTCATTGATGTTTACAGCATTCTTGGGAAGACCACGTGATAAGCTCAAACAGTCTCCCTCTATGTCTTTCATGTGTGCACTTTCCATACAGTTTCTGCTGGCCTTTCAGTAACAACTTACAAGCCATTTATTGATTAACACCTTTTCTTAATGTTGATTTTGTTACTTATCAGTGCTACGTTGTTTCCATTCTTGAACATGGTGGTAAAGATCTTGAAGGCTTTGTCCTTGTAGACTTCAATGAAGCACAGAGTTTGTTAGTTCAGGTTTGTTTATTAGTTTAGTTGAGTTTCAACCTTGATAACTTGAGACATTTTCGTTGATTGGTGTTCTGAATTACTGTCAATTGCAGGTAACAGCTGCCCTGGCTGTCGCAGAAGCTGCTTTCGAGTTTGAACATCGTGATCTTCACTGGTTAGCACTTTTAGTTATTTGTTAATATATGAAACTAATCCGCATTGAAAGATAATAGTATAATACTCCATACTCTGTAGTAAACATTGGTGTACAAGGCATACCTTCCATTTTCATTTTTATCTATTTGTTCCTTTATTTCAGGGGAAACATTCTCTTAAGCAGAAAAGAAACTCCCACATTGCAATTCACTCTTGAAGGAAAGACATCATCTATAACGACACACGGGCTCGTGGTTTCAATAATAGATTTTACTCTTTCAAGAATTAATACAGGTTACTGCCTATTATTCACCATTTAACTTTGCTGCTGCAAATATTGATAGGCTGATATGACTTTTTTTGCAATGCATACAGGCAATACTATTCTCTATTTGGATTTATCATTGGACCCTGAACTTTTTGAAGGCCCCAAAGGAGACAAGCAAGTAAGAGATTTCTAAAACATAATTTTATCGTTTTTTCTTTTAGTGAAAGACTAAAGACACTATTAAAGTCTCAATGTTCTCATGCAGTCAGAAACGTATCGCAAGATGCGAGAGGTCACAGATGATTGCTGGGATGGAAGGTATGATTGTGCCAACGTTATTTTGATTTGCGGAAGTCTAATTATCTTGTGGTTGAATAACTCCACGTTATTTGTGGATGTTCTTAATCTTCTACACAGAAAGGCGGAAGCTTAGATGGGTTGTGTAACCTTTGGCCTTGGGATTGTCCCAAAATCGGAAATCTCCATATGTTATTAGACTTTGAAGGTGGTTTAAAACTTGAAAGAATCAATTCTTTTAATTGGTGAGGTTAAAATAAACTAAATAAATACTTGGGGGAAGCTTTGCTGTAGAAGCAGTTTGTTTTCAGTAGTCTGCATGCACATGTAAAATATCACTCATGCACTTCATTGATAATGGTGTTCAAAATGCTTGAATTTTTTCGCAGTGTCCCTAAAACCAACGTGTTATGGCTACAGTACTTGGTGGATATATTGCTACTGAAGAAATCATTTGTAAGTGCTATTCTTTCTCCTTCATTCCTCATACATGGACGTAACTGTTTGTGCTGCTTGGTCTCAATGGCAGTAAACATAAATAGACACCTCTCTTTCTCTACTTTGAGATGGTTACTTAAAACTCTTCTTAGTGCTGACAACGGAAACACGCTGCTTTGGTGATGTAATCTAGAAGTTGTTCGATAAATAAGATCTACTAAATGATCTTGTTCGATTTATTGCAGTCTAATATACACAATGCAGTAGCTGAATTTTTATGTAATTTGTTTTTCTTACGGCGGAAAATAATAAATCCTTCTATTCTATTGGTTTAATTTATCAAAATGCCCCAGAATATTTTCAAGATATGATCTATTATTTAGAGTTGATCTCGGACATACAAAGTGGCAAATGATTACTTATTCTTACTGTCATCGAGCAGCCATCTGATTAGTTATTTATTTGTTGCTAGAAACGTTCTGGAAAAGATGAAAGAGAGTTGCGATCATTGAAGAAGCGATTGAACAGTTATGACTCTGCTAAGGAAGCTCTCTCGGATTCTTTCTTCAGTGAACTAATAATCGATCATGCTACATGAACGAAGGTTGATGAATAGAACATTTCGATGGACGTGTTCAAGACTTCAAGAAATCAGGTTTGTGCTATGTGCCTATGTCACCTTCGAGTTCTGCGATCTACTGTATCTATAACTGTATAAATCATCCCAGTACTATGATACCAGTCTTCGACAATCATTTTCCATTGCTGAAAGATTGTCTTATGCATGGGTTGAGTTAGTGAATTCATTCTGATGAAATACCGACTTTCCTTGAAAGCGATTATCTTCAACTCATTTTGTATCTAAGGGTAATTCGAACAAGTGTTGTGGTTAACTCACAAAATGAAAATGTAAACAACCAAATGAAACAAATAGTGTCATTTTTTTGTTGTATTATGAATGATATTGTCCAGATGCTAAGCACAATGAGACATAATCCTCTGTAATGGAAGATCTAATGGAGTCATTTCAATATATTAACAGTAAAACATCAAATTAAGACTTTAGATTGACTAATCTAATGCTCTTCAAAGTTAAAAATCATTTGACTTTATCCTCTGACTGTTGCCGTAAAACCATTCATGTTGATTGTTGTCCCTGTCATCCAACTCAGCTTCCAGGTCAGAAAGAAGGGTTGATGATACATTTTCAAATAACTTTACCATTTTGTGACATGGTCACATGTCATCTGACTTGTACAAAAGTTCCCTTTAGCCCTAATTGAATTTATAGTGAGTACTGAGTAGTAATACATCATCTTTTCCAACTTTCTAATATAACGATGTTCCTATGTCATTCTCATGATTAGTGACTCTTCTGTAAGAACGTCGTAGTTATCTTCGTTATTCATTTAACGATAACAATAAATGAGGTGTACAAGTACTATAAGATCGTTCTGTATTGCATCATTTATCATTAGACTCTTTTCTTTTTGTAACTAATGTGTTTCATATCTATGTTACTCCGACCCTTCACTTAGTTGTCGTGTCGCGTGTCTAACATTATCATGTCCGACATGACACCACCCATGTGGAAGAGTCGGGGTAATAGAGTTTCATATATCTAATCTTACTATCTTAGAACAACCTCCTACTTTCTTGCATGCATGAAGTAGTGTTAATGTTGGGTGGCTATATTAATAAAGTCGCAAATTCGGTCGAAGATCATGTTTGAATAAAAGCAATGGAGGTATTATCCACATTATAATCCAACTTTTATGAACAAAAGTTGCTTTTATTATAGATCTAAATTATCAGTAACAGACTTTAAAAATGGATCATGCTTCTCCATGTTCCAGTAATTCTGCTTTGCTTTCGGCTTTATACGAAGCTTTTTGACGAATTAGCGAAGTATAGCAGCCATTGCATTGCAGAGTAATCTCACATGTGATTAGCCCTACCAAATTGCGCAGGAAAAATGGCTACAAACCAAATGTGTATAATACTTTACTGAAAGGCGAAAGCATTCTGATTTTGTGTTCATCATGACTGCAATTTATCTGCAAACTGTATCTTTGGTTTTGATATAATGTTTGTTTTTGTTATCCTAGTTTGATGTTGGATGACGTTCATTTGCACTCAGAGAGCCGACAATGTAATATGATGTTAATAATTGGTTTAATATTATCATTTGTCTTAAATTATACTCCGCAGATAATATGATTTTGTTTAATATGATGGTGCAAAAACCCGCACCTTGTGTCTTACAAGTAAACAGAAACAAATAACATTTGAAGATGTTAATCTTTCAAATGAGTCATTTTGAATGTTCGAACTTCGTTTCGAATTCAGTTATGTTTGATTTAGGTTACAATTCATGGACTATACAACCAGTTGTATATGGTTGTACGGTGTAGAATCCGAGCTTTTTGATAAAGAATCTGAGCTTTATGTTAAAGAATATGAGCTTTATTAAAAATTATTGAACTCATCCATTTACACATTAAAAACATAAATTTTAAATTAGCTCATAAAAAAACATATAACCTCGGATTCTTATACTTGGTTGTACAATGCTTATGGTACAACCACATGTATAATCCTATTTGCCCTGAGACGGGGTTTAGTTCAACTTCAAAACTATTTCAATATGGTACAATTTGAGCTGATCAAATCATCGAGTCTAACTTAGAGAGTCCATGTATAATCTCTAGGGTTATTTAAAACCCTATTTCTAGCACTAATTAGTGTCAAACTCATTACTAACCGAGTATATAAATTACGGTAAGACCCGTCTTACTCTTACAACCGTCTCAATTCTGATATATGTCGAGACGAGACAGTGGAATCAGAAGTGGGCATCCTAGTTGATATTGGGATTGAAGAGGATCCAAATCTCCATGCCTCAAATGAAAACAACCCGACTTTGAATAACATGCTAGTGATAGTACCTGCCGTCTTGCCGAATGTTAAAACATGCACATGATAAGCATCAGATCTCCACCTCAAATACCCATTTCTCCATGTTCTTATCTAAATACTTCCTTAAAGGAGTCTATGTATAAATAAAGTTAAAGAAAAGCATTGTGGACCTATATTAATCCCCATATCGTCAATACTATTTTCTCCTTTTTTATTACCGAAAGTGGAGCCTTTTGCATATGTCCATAAATAAATTATGAATATACAATCTTGTTTTTACGCAGAAAACAGAGAAAATCACGGTGGACAATAATGAAAATATTACTTTGCTAATTATATCATCAACTGATAGTCTTCAAAAATACAAGATAGGTCGTATTAAATTAAAATAATACTCGTATGAAAGGATATGGAGTATTCTTTTTATAATTAGAAAATTGACAGCGTCACATACTCATATCTTTACCGAGTGTGGATTAATAGACTCCATATTGTCATTGTTTAAAGGGAGACAAAAGCCAATTTTTTATGTTGACAGGATTTAAACCCAAGTCATGAGCGACTTCATATATGCATAACATTGTTTAATACCCCCTCCATACCATACCAAAGGTAACACTTACTATAAACGGACGTATCACACCAAAGGTAACATTCCTTATTTAGCCCATAACATTACCAAGTTATCCTTATACTCATTTGATATTTACACAAAATGTCATTACATACCCCACCTACCAACTCACAATTACATACCCCACCTATTTTTTCCCCTCTTTGCCCCCACTTTTACCCATTTTTCTTATATAACCCAATTTTCACCCTGTTACCTTTGGTGTGGTATGGAGAGAGTACCAAATTGTTTGCATGAAAATTTTATAAATGTTTTAGGGAGAAAAAGGTGAGAATAATCCACTTGGGAGGTAGACATAGCCACTCCCATGATCAAATTCATAATAGTTTTCTGAAAAGTTGATTCAGTGATTTGGTACTAATTACTTGAACAATAGAACATGTACTCCAACCTCCTATGACAAAGCACTTCTCTTTTCCATATTTCAATTCACCAAAATTACACCGAACATATAATGGGCCCTTTTTCACTTTATACTACTTTCTTCAGCCCAATCTTTCCTTTATCTCCAAAACACCCCACCTTGTTCTATTCTCACTATTCCCCCCTTTCATTTTCAATTCATGTAATCCCTTCTATTGATCTTCAATCTTTATAAAGAATATTTAACCACCATTTTCAAATTCCTCCCAAAATACCCATCAATTCCATCTTCATCCTTGAATAAAACTAATTTCAAATCTTTCTTAAAACCCTTCTAAACCCTCCTTCCCTCCCTATAATGGCTAAACCAAATTTGAAATTCCTACTCATGCTAATTGCCTTCACCCTATGCATCTCCATTTGTGGTAAGTACAATTCTATTCCCTTCCGTCAACTAGCATAGTCGATAAAGTCACAAGAGGTAGTGCTCTGTGCTTTCTGGGTTCGAATCCCATCAGCATTTTACACCAAAAAAAAAAAAAAAACAATTCTATTCCCTTTGCTTGTCGAGTTTAAGGTTGCGTACATCTGAACCTCCCTAGACGAACTTATTTAGTCTAGTTTTATGTAGACTTCTTTCTCATGATTGTGAACTTTTTTGTAGGAGGATCAATATCATCATCATCACCAAACAATAGAAAGATACTAAACATTGAGACAAAACAAGATGATTCAATATACACACCATCCACAATTTTACCAACAACAACAACTCCAATAACAAACCCAGCAAATTTCCCACCATACACACCAACACCAACAATAGTAACAATCCCAGCATCAACACCAACAACACTAACACCCTTAAACCCTATGCCAACTACACCCACAACCACTATCCCACCAACAACCACTACACCTGTCACTAACCCAACCACCACGTATCCGAACCCGAGCACAAACCCTAACCCAAACCCGGTTCCGGCTGGTCAAGCCCCGGTGGTACAGGGGCAGACATGGTGTGTAGCTCAAACCGGGGCGGACGAGAGTACACTGCAATCAGCATTGGATTATGCTTGTGGGATTGGTGGTGCTGATTGTTCAACTATACAACAAGGAGCTACTTGTTATAATCCTAATACTTTGCAAAATCATGCTTCTTTTGCTTTTAATAGTTACTTTCAGAAGAACCCTGTTGCTACCAGTTGTGTTTTTGGTGGTGCTGCTATGCTTGTTAACTCTAACCCTAGTAAGTTCCCCTCTATTTCTATTATATTTATCGAGTTTCAGTATCACCCTAATATTTGTAACGAGCTCAATATTACTAGGTGACGCATATACATGTTCAATTTAAACCAGGGAATGGGATTTTGTGACCTGACTCAAACCCGACTCATTATCATCCCTATTATTATGTGGGTTTTAAGTTATAAGATTTTGAAAATTGGTTAATGTGTGTAGGTTCAGGTTCTTGCATATATCCATCATCAGCAACAGGAGCAGGAACAACAACAGGAACACCTGCATCGACAATACCGCCAGCAACAACTTCATCAACAAATGGAGCATCACCATATGGATATGGGGGAGTAAATGGATCACCATACAATGTTCCGGCATCCGGGTATGCTATTCAATCAACTAGTACTTTTACCGTCCGTCTCGTGTAAAACCATTATACACGTACTCGTAATTAATGAACCTTTTATTAAGTGAGGTACAATACATAAAATGAATATAAGTACGTACTTGCTCTTTCATGGACGAGTCATCTCATTTCTTTTATAAATTGTGGTACTACGCTTGAGATGTACGCCTTAACTTTTTAGTGTTTGATGATGTCCCATTAAATAATCAAATTTAATTACTGTATTATGTTTTTACTGCAAAGGCAGGCTCCTGCTATTGTCCAGGCCCCTGGGCAAGGTAATTGGGTCAGATATAATTGACTAGTTGACTACTGTGCTCGAGTTAATGGCCTTTTCAAACCAGGACATGTTTTCAATGTTTATGTACGGAGGGAATATATTCCCTCCGTCCATTCATTTGTTTACCTTTGATTAGGATAAACAAAGTAATTATTAACCATGAAGTATAAGTCAATTGAAGTGCTTGATATCGAGTCAAATAAAGTTCTAATCGGGTATAACTATAAGTCATATACGAATCAATTTGGGTATCAAATCATAATTCTGTTGCCATGGATCGAGTTTCGGGAACTGAGACAATTTTGCTAGATCTAGTATTGAGACTCACACCATTAATAATAGCAAAAAGTGTCCTATGTTTAACTTTAGAAGGTTTCCTTTTATCCTGGAAATGAGTGTAATGCTATGGCTATGAGCTGTTCTGATTCCCCATCTAATGATCTAAATGAACCCGGTTTTTATGCAGAAGCTATGGATCTCCGCCATTTTTAATGAATTCAAGCTACCCAGCATCCGGGTTTCCAACAAGCTATGGACCTGACAGCCCCCCTACTGGTACCTCTTATCCTGCAGGTTCAACTTCGATGCAACCCTGCATTAGTTTCGTAATCCTGGTACTGTCACTCTCCATCGCGAATTCAATTTTCAGTTCACAGTAAAAGGATAAATCCAGGTAGCAGTAGACCGGAATCACATCTCTTGTACATATGTTTTGATCAAAATTTGCAGAAATGTTAGTGTTCTAGATTCATAGAGATGTTCTAAATCCACGCTTATTAACTCAACCAGCAGTAGAGAAGATGATCACAGAAGTAGAAGTTCTAGTTCAGAATTAGATAGATTTGTAACACAAGAGAAGTGGAGAGTAGAGATGTACTGTATAAATATGCATTCATGAGTCTGCACTGTAGTATCGGTAGTTAAATGCTATGCTTTGATCTTATTTATCAAACTAGTGAAGTATTATCACCATCAGAATTCGTTGTCACAAATACATTTGTAAAGCGGGTTTACAATACCTTATTATAAACCCGCCTTACATGTGATGCTATTGTGTTCTCTCCTTTCCACGATCAAGAGCAACATTCTGATTAGTTGCTTTTGCTTTTTGCACTGTTATACCAGTTACTTTCTCACTAAGTTCTTACTATTTTCAGACATGCTATATAGAAAGCAAAAAATGCTTGTAATTACGAATCTAGTACCAACTGTTAGAGACTTGGAGTATAAAATCAATCTTGGACCGCCAACTACTGTTATCAAAGAAGCGGGTTTCTTCTTAACCTCATTTTGCTAAATAAGCTTGGCCCGACTCCATTTTACTTTATTTACTTCTATCTCTAAACCTTCTTTAAAGAAGATTCTCTAAAACACTTGGGAATAGACAATTAATATTGGTAATGAGGACAATATAATGGGCTCAATAATTATTTCAATTAAGAAGTAGGGTCGGGTCGATTAAGAAATGGAACTCGACTTTGAGCCTCATGCTAGGTAGGTGTCTTTTGCTACCAACCTTAATTGTCTTTGATTAAATACCTTTGCTACCCCATTTGCATGCAAATAATTTCAGTAAATTTTAAAATCTTGGAACGATTTTACTGTAAGACGGTTCTATTCAAGACTTGCTCGAACATAATTACTGAAAAGGAAGAACAGTACTTTCTTCAGTCTGTAAATTCTTCGCGACTTATCCAAGTATAACCTCAGATTTCACATTCATGTGAACATATGTTCTAGTACTAACTGTAGTTCTACAATTCTACTTATGGAGAAAGTTTCTCCGATAATGCTGGCCGATCAAGAAAAGGGGGCAGAAAGAGGCTATTTATAAAACACTGCACCTCTGTGGTTTGCCTAGCTTCCTAAGCTCTGGACATACAACATATTGCTACATTCTACAAAATACATTGTTATCAACAGAACAGTAATTTACCGCCTAGAGAAGACAACCAACACAACCATCGACATGGAGACAAGGATCTTGAAATTCTGGCTCTCCCAGAAATTTGGCTTCTCGGTATTCTCAGTGTCAGCCTGTCTCTTTGTAGCTATTTGATCTCTCAATTCTTTGATGGCTTTGTCACGTCGCTCACCCATCTACAATCACAGGTACACGAAAGGTAGCGTGTTAACAGAAGCATCAAAATTCAAAAATGTAAAAATGGTCATTTTATGTTGGTTAAATCTGTAAATGATTGAAGCTTTCAAAATGGGAATTGACAGTGGTGGAGGGAACGAAACAGGTTCACCCAAGAAATTCGACAGTTTTATAGGAAAAATAGTAATACCAAAAAAATTCAATAAATCTATCTTTTCTTCCACAAAATCTTTTAAAAAATAATTTTGGCTCTACCGTTAGGTTGGATGAAATCACCATTACGAACCAAGGATGCCTGACTTTTTCCACTTGAAAGTCGAGAACTAGTCCGGCTCTGATATTCTGAGTCTCGGTAAGAACTCTTTTAAGACTGTTGAGAAAAAAATCAACCAAACCAAATCCAACACCCTCTATAGTTACTACTCACTAGTATATTCAGGTACCCATATCCATTTGTTCACCAGTAAATCTTACTTAATTCATGTAAAAAGCATCAGAAAGATACAACATTGAAGTTAACTACTACTAGTCTACTACTACTGTCTACTACGGAGTACTAGATAAGAACTATGGAGTATGTATTAGTAAGATTTACCCTTTGAAGCTTTCTTGTTTGAGAACGAGCTTCTTGGAGACAGAACTCCAACTTTAATACACGTTTCTTCAAGTCCTGATCAGCCCTCCGATGCTTCTCCAACTATTTAAGAAACAAAATTCTCATAAATCACTACAAATAAAAAATGATCGCTTTGTATAATTATTAATTAAACAATTTCTCATGTTAGACGGTCTCACACTAAAATATTGTGACACACACTCGTTTACCAATTAATATACCATGAGGGTATGTTAGATGGCATGCTAGAAGGTAAGTCCCTCGCACAATATTGTAGTATGGGACGGTCTCTCGTCACAGGAGACTACTAAAACACAAAAATCACACCTGTGTTTCTAATTCCTCAGTCTTTAGCTTCCAATGGACAGAGAGAATCCTGATTTCATCCCTTAATTTGGCGATTTCCTCATCCTTTGCGCAAAGAAGCCTATTCATTTTCTCAAGGTTCTTTGGGGAGACCTCATCTAAAATTCTCCTTAGCTCACAATCCTTGGTCATCCCGGATTTGGCAACGGCTTCCATTATATCACGTTCAACTCTCATGACTTCATCTTTCAGTTGCGTTTGTGAAGACTCTCTCGATTGCAGATCTTTCTGCAGTTTATCTAACTGAATGGCTAACCCTTTGACCCGAGCTTCATGGTCCTTTAATGAATTATTTTTCTCATCGAGATCCTTCAATAAAGCCATACACTGCAACTGGGCTGACTGAGCTGATGCAGCACTTGCATTGGCTGTAGCTTGAGTAATAGTCAGCTGAGCTCTAAGATCATCAAGATCTTTCAGGTACTGCATTGCATCATTATACGAAATCAGCACTCAGCGAAGCAAAAAATCAAACTTGAGATACAAAACGAATACAAGCAGGTTAGCATAACTCAAGTTTACTTGAAGGACGCGATGCTGTATAGGCATCACTGATCACAACATTACCCAAGTGCTTAACAGCTTCCGCAGATCACTGGGCAATGGGGGTCAAATGTACGCAATCTTACCATACTCATTATGTTTGCACCATGGTGAAAGTGTCCCTTATTTCTCTAAGGGCAACAAAGCTCGTGATTAGATGCTATTCATCTGACAGCAACTAATATAATTATCTGATTTGTGAATCATTCAGGTTGTAAAATAATTCAACATACACCTACTTCAATCAACTAATTATGATATAAAGTATAAACAAGGTCTGTGTTTGACTATTAGGTATTACGATAATTTAACGGTGCAACAAACGTGATGCGCCTGAATACTCTTTAAGTTTAACTTTCAAGGGGGTTATTTTATAGTGTCAAAAGATTACCTAGAAGCTAATACGTAGTACTCGTAATATAATTGGCACAAACGGCAAAATCAATAAAAACAAGTTAACGCATATGTTCACTTATCAACTGCAAAAACAGCGTCCATAAAATACGGAGTATTCACCAAAACCGCAAGCAGTTCCTCATACATCTTTCAGCGGAGATTGAGAAAGATTTGTACAACCATATAGGCTTTAGAATACTGAAAGATTCACAACTACAATTCAAAGTTGAGACATGAGATACCTCCACACTACCAGTATGCAGGAGTTAGTCGTAATATACAGGTTAAGAAGTAAAAACTCTTAATTCAGATATTCTGTAATCCTCTGGCATCGCTATAATTAGAACTAAAGGCACATACCAAATCAAACTAGTTCACAATCTAGTACAAGAATCCACTTCATAAATTGTAACCATTTTGAGAAAGAGAATAATTATGAGAAGTCGACGAACATAACTTAAATGCAGTAATGACATCACACGGACATACATGTTGCAAGATAGATTGCCAGGTAACTACTTCTTGGGGATGTCTAATTCTAGTTTAAATAAAGAGGGACCAACCATAACATAACCACCCCTATTTAATAAATAACCAGATCAAGACTTCAACATTCATCATCTACCGTCTACCCTACCCAATAAACCAAGTGGTTCATAAACCAGTCAATGTTTTCAGATTTAGTTTCAATTGTGATCCTAGAAATGTAATATCGGGTGTTTCAGTAAAAAGGGCCGGTTACAAGTCTTTGAGAGCTGACGACTTGCGTTTCCAACTTAATATACGCCCATGCAATCTCAAGAATGTTTACTTCGCAACTAGGATGCAATGTCAACAATGACAACATTACAACAGTGCCTCAAAATCTCCTGTGAACTATTGGGTAAGGGGATGTCACATGTATGCAACCCTACCCTCATGTTGCTACTTGCTAGCACACAGGCTATATCTTGATGAGCCAAAAATGAAAAATAATTGAATAATTGCGTCGAATAACAACTATTTCACAATAAAAAGAATCGGAATGAGTTTATTCTATCATATTCTGAAGCCGAAGAACATTTGAGTTATTGAAAAGGTGATCTGGTGTTAGAGACCTAATTTCATACAATGACATTAATAGTTTAATTGACATTTGAATAATGTTAATCAGTCACGACACGATACGAGTATACTTGTCACTTCTCTGGACATTTACCCCAAAACATCTCCTATTTACTAACAACCATTTTACTAGTTCAAGTGATTAGAAAATCAAATCCCCTAACCTAATACCATGAAGCAGTAGTAATGTACTAATGTGAGATCAATCTTGTGTATAACAGAAAGTCTCTCATAGGACGGCAATATCTGTCTTAGGATAAAATGGGTTATATATGCTCCCACTTGCATATATAGGACCGAACTTTTTGTTAGTCCATAGGCATCCTTCTTTTATCTCATCTACCTTACTTGATCTATTTTAAGTTTAAGACAGATATTGTCGTCTTAAAGGGAGAAAAGTCATGTTGCTCCAAAATGTATTATTCAAATGAAAGAATACAAGTTTCTAGTGGAAGCACCATTTTCAATAATTAAGCACACTTGATGAGTAGAGACATGACACCTTGAAACATTCAAACCACATCTAAAGTGAGACAATAAACAAATTCACATTTGGTGCATACTTGGCAATTTTGCTTTAGCTTTAGCTGTCTTCACTATGAAACATGCATGAAAAGCCAAAAAGTGATTTCAAAATATGTGGTACTCATATTAGGAGTATATGTAAACATTTTCAAATCTCAGTCAACACACATCTGGTACTAGTAATACCCAAATTTGTCCTAATTAAAGATCAAAACTTTATGATATTCTCGATGTGGAACACTATCGGCCTTCTCTCCAACCTTCTCCTCTTAATACACGATTTTATTTGACGCACTTGTTTGACATTTGTGCAATAAAAACAATTATTATTATTATTATTAATATTATAAGCCGATATGAGAGGAGAAAGTAGAAGAAGATCACAAGGAGGTCGGTAGCATTCCTCTATTCTTTGATACCATAAAAGTATAATCAATCAAGAACATGAAAATCAAGCTTGACAAAAATGGTGAATCAAAAATTAATCTGGAGTTTAAAAGTGGGACCTTTTCAGTACTAGAAGCTGATACTTGCAATTCCTTATTCTTCTCCTCCAAATTTTTATTCAATTTATATACCTCTTCTTCCATCACCTTTGCCTTTGCTTCTGCTTCCTAAAAAACATTAAAATTATTCAAAACTTTATTAATAAATCATTGAAATCAAAAGTTTACTCATGAACCAAATTGGACCCACCAATCAAAACTATTTTCCCATCAATTGAACAAGAACAAAAAGAGATACCAACATGAATTATTAAAAATCAAATTCAAATTTTGCACAAACTACAACCAAATGGGATATTCATTACTAGTTCGCCCCGCTAAAATATAAATCCTTTAGTTAAAATTTTCGCTCTCTTTTTTCTAACTTGCTCTATTACATTACTAGTTCGCCCCTAACTTCAAATCTGGCTCCTCTACAGAAAACTCACATGCATCATTTAGCAACCCATAAACATTTACATCAATTGATAAGGGTCTATTTTAACTTAACCAGTTGTCTCGCGTTCGAGTCATGGGAATGCAACACTATTAGCTTTACCGCCCTAGTGATCCTACCCGGTTCGAATCTGAACTAAACCGGATGGTGAACTCCAAAAACAAAAACATGCATCATTTAACAAAAAAAAAGGCATAAACCAAGATTAATAAATGAAGATCCAAACATTAAAAAGACTTGCCTGTCTAGTTAGGGATTCCTTAGCAAATGATTGTTCTTGTAAAGAGAGCCGGGTTCGAACCTCCTTCAACTCAACTGCTAATGACACAACATTTCTTCTAAAATTCTGCTTCTTTTCACTCAAATCTCTCAACAAAGGATCAATTTCTCTCTTTTCAGAAGTTGAACCCATTTAATTATTTATCAAAAAGATTCAATTTTTATGATTATTATTGATATTGAGTACAAACCCAGTTGATTAAAAGCTAGAAATGGTATATTAATCACAAAAAGAAAGGATTTTTTGGGTGGTGGATGAAGGAAAAATGGTGGGTTTTTATTTTTATTTTTATTTTTATTTTTATTTTTATTTTTATGATATTATGAATATTAATTATTATTATTTGAATAATTGTTGAAGTTTATGATAAAATGATGGATTTATTTTGATAAGAGTAATTTCGGGGAAATGAAAAGTCGACTAATTAAAATTGAAATGAATCACAAGGGAAGTGCATGTGAAGTTGATTGAGGAAGGTATAGTTGCTTTCAAGCATCTATCTAATCTAATTTAATTATTTTTGGAAAGGATTAATTTAATTATATTTGTTAATCTTACCCTGCAAAAAAAATAAAAGTAGAAAATTAAGGTAAGTAATCATTTATTACAACTGTATAGTTGAATTTATTTTGTCTTTGTATGGAAAAAACAAAGACTAAAGAGTTTGATAGTCAAATCTTTGATATCTAACAAAACTTGTTAATTTATTACTATAAAAAAATTAAAGGGAATTAAAATCAAATCTCTTTCACATTTCTTCTAAATCTACTAAAGTAGCACGTCGAGATAAGGCTGCGTATATCTGAACCTCCTTTAACCTCGTAAATAAACACAATGCGAGAAAGGAATAACTATGAACCAAAACATACAATAAGAAAAAAGATTTACCAATTTTATGGAGCTTGAAATAATAAAATCACCATTTTTTTCATTTCTAAGTTCAAGTATGAAGTCTCAAAGGACACGCACATACTAATATAAATAAATGTAAAGAAATGGGCATATTGTAAAAGGTAAAGAATTGAAGAAGATTGTTAATGAAGGGAATGGTGTGACATGCATGAGAGATGCGTGAGAGTCTGAGAGAAATGAATGAAGGAAGAGAAAGAGTTAAGATTTTGATTTTGATTTTGATTTTGATATTTGAGAGATTAATTAAGACACGAGAAACATTAAGATAAGGACGATATAATGAAAGTAATTCAATTTTTGAAAGTGTTGACAAAGTACAACTCACAGCGCGGCAAAATCCCAGTTTTAAGACAACCTTGTGCCAAGTGGACGCCACTTTTATTTCTTTTTTTCTTTCTAATGTCAAGGGAGTACGAGTATTAGACATTTCTATGTCGACGAGATTAGCGGGGATAATGAGTTGAGTCGAGCATAGTTTTTTTTTGGGGTAACCATAAATTCACGGGGTTAATGGATGGGACACGGGAAAATATGCACAACTCAAGCCCATATTTGTTGACTTGTGGGCCCCACTTGTAGAATTCTGCATTTCTTACGCTACACTTACCAGGGTACCTTGGTCTTTTCCAGTGTTTTAGTCCATTTCCTCCGTGAATTTGTGCATACCCTTTTTTTTGCTCCACTTGGGTTCATGAAGCAAAATTTGAGGTCGAGCTTGAAAAAATTGTTTGTGGGCATTGAGCTTTAAACTCGAACTTACATATAATTGTTAATTTTTCATTTTTTTTTTCTTTGATATTTTCAATAATAGGATTCGAAGGTTATATAATCATACGTATAAAAATATTGGACAAATAAATAAGAAGATTTTTTTTTTTTTTTTGTCAGAGTGAAAAGATGTATTACATATGGTTCCGGCTCACTGAGCCCATAATAATACATCCAATATTTGAGGCTAAAACATTAGAAATGCAAACGAATAAAACTAGGATAGTATGGCGAAGGACGGAATATTGACAACAAGCGCTCGAACCAGCATCATCATCACAACTGTCTTCCAGATACCGTTGATGCATACAAATCGCCGGGTGACAATAACCAGGTGCACTTACGCTCTTGCGAAAAGAACGTAGAAATAAAGGGTGAAAAGCAAGACGATGAAGCCTGCCATCGGTGGAGAAAACTCTCCTACACC
>JAGPOY010000689.1:0-21387 GCA_018983105.1 Silene uniflora | reverse complement strand
GTAATCGGGTTTGGTTATAAAGAAAATATTAATAAGAGAGAGGGTGGACGTAGACCTTTAGAGAGTAGGTCGAACCACGTTAAAAATCTTGTGTCTCGTGCCTTCTTTCGTTTTATTCGCTTACGTTCTTATTTGCTTTTTGTTTCACGCATTCGTCCAAACAGTACAGCACAACTCTGATTGTTTGAACAGTCAGCGAGACTGTTCAATTTGCCTGTGTACTGTTTCAGAAACAATCGTAAACGCCTTTTCCGCTTTAATTTTAAAAAGGGTACTTAATTCACCCCCTCCCCCTCTTAAGTACTGGATCCATAAACTCAACAAGTGGAATGATAGTGTAAAGCTCAAATAAGACAAGATGTCAACGGAATTAGTTAATAAAACACCCTTTGACACAACACACAAGCTAAGCAACGTGATAACATGTTTTAAACAAATCCAATAAAACTTTTAGGACATCTTTTAAGCGACATTGCTCAAGACATCATTAATAAAACAAGCCAATGAATTATAAGATGATCCTCCATTTTCTAATGCTTTCCTAGCTTTGTCACTCATTTCCTTCACATTTCTCTTTATTTTTTCATCCATACTCATCAATTTCTTAATCCCCTCTTCAATCTCTATAGCTTTCACTAAAAAATTAGATTTTCCAATTTTGAAATCCCTACTATAATCCATTCGTATCTCAACCGCCAATTCCATCTCTTTCACTAACTCGAAGGCATTCAATTGTTGTTCGGCATACATTGGCCAAGCGCCAATAGGGACATTAAACCAAAGACTCTCCAAAGTCGAGTTCCAACCACAATGCGACACAAATCCACCTACTGCTGGGTGGGCCAACACATCGACTTGTGGGGCCCACCCTATAATCTTCCCTCTCTGAGTCGCGTATTGGTCGAGAAACCCTTCTGGAAGGGCCTCTAAAAAGGGCTCGCTGTCGCTAGGGGACCCCGGCTTTCCTAGGGAAATCGGCCTTCGTAGGGCCCACAAAAATCGATGGCCAGACTGATCTAGGCTCTTAGCGATCTCTTTAACTTGTTCCTCGTCAAAACTCCCCATACTCCCAAAGCAGAGAAACACTACCGATGATTCGGGTTGACAATCAAGCCACTTCATAATCGAGTCCTTCTCCGTGTCCTGTGACCCACTTCCACTTTTAAGATCCATAATCGGACCCACCGGGTAAATATGTGGAATTGTTTTGTCCGCACTATTGTCCAATGATTGGATAGCAGAGGACTCAAGCTCTACGTAAGAATTGACCAAAATACCCTTCATTCTTCTAAACTGCTTTGCAAAATTAAGAACCATCTCGCTCCCCCATTCATCTTTAAAAACCGCGGGAATATTTTTAGACGTTACCGGGTTTTTGAAGCCGGATACGCTAAATGAACTATTCGGGTCACTGATCTTTGCCGCAAAATCACGAGCCTCGAGCCCGTGATTCTCGGCAAATGTCTGAGCCCAAAATACAAAGTTCAAGAGCGAAGCTCCGGAAGTAAAATAAACATAGGAAGGCACGCCTATCTCATCAGCAATATCCACAAAAGTGGTGCAAAACATGTCAAGAACAAACCCGACTGGTTTGGGTGACCCAACCCTAACCCGCTCATCGAACATTTCTTTGACGAGCGGCTTGTGGAGGTCTATGACCGCGGTGAAGAAAGCGGGTGAAGTTGGTTCAAGGGAATTGGTCGGGGTGGGGAGAGTTACAAATACGAGTCTGGTCGAGTACGGGTTGTTACGTGATTGTGACTCAACAAAGGCATCCAATTTGGAAGCATGAATTGGAAGGGTAATCACAAGGATAGTAATGGAAATGGATTGATTTGTTTCAAGTAAAAGTTTGGCTAATTGCACAGTTGAAATTAAATGGCCCACTCCCGGGGACGGAATAAACACTAATTCAGCTGATATATTTGTCATGATTATAATTAGTGAAGGATTTTGTCAGGTAGTTAATATTGTGGGCGAGATTTAGCAATTGCGGTAATATATGTGAAATATGGATGAAGTAGTAGTGGGAGTATAATGTATATATAGTGAATGAATATAATACTCCGTAGTGGATATGCATGAAGGTTCTTGGGATGGTGTAACTTTAATGGAGAGTAGTGGTAGATGATGTCAGGGATGAGGTGGTCTGGGTGATTGTATTTTGGAAGATGTGTTCATGTTTTCATGTACGGAGTAATTTGCAACTTCTTGGCCAAGTCAAGTGAAGTCCGACTTGTTGGACAAAGGAAGTGATCTGTAAAAACTATGTTTGAGATATGAAAGGGAATTTTGTATTGAATGAATTATGTGTGTTAATTACAAGACGACGTGCATATTTAAATATACACTGACAAAAGACGCTAGGAGAAACCCTACACGAGATATGGGTATCGACCCAATATTACAGAATATGGTAACATACCAAAAATACAAATATACGGACAAGAGAAAATATCTCAACATCCCCCCTCAAGTTGGAGCGTGGGGATCGACAACGCCCAACTTGAAGAGTAGATAAGCAAATTGTCGTTCTCCCAAAGCCTTCGTAAGAATATCCGCAAGTTGAGCAGACGTATGAACATAAGAAGGTTGAATGAGACCATCGCGAATAGCATCACGCACAAAATGACAGTCGATCTCAATATGTTTAGTACGCTCATGAAAAACCGGATTACGAGAGATATGTAAAGCCGCTTTATTATCACAATGCATAAGGGCCGGAGAACGAGTCGAGACGCGCAAAAAATTTAGAATGCCCTGTAACCATTTAACTTCACATGTTGCGGCACGCATAGCGCGATATTCGGATTCAGCGGAAGAAAGTGAGACTATGGGCTGCTTCTTGGTCTTCCAAGAAATCGGCGTTCCACCCAACAAGACAAAATATGCAGTTAACGAGCGTTGTGTAAGAGGGCAACTACTCCAATCTGCGTCACAATAAACGGACATAGCAAGAGAAGAATGCTTCTGAAATAACAAACCTTGGCCCGGGTGATTTTTGAGATAACGGACAACACGCAGAGCTGCTTGCCAATGCGTCTCTCGTGGTGCATGCATAAAGCAAGATAAAATATGGACACTATAGGACAAATCAGGACGAGTGTTGGTCAAATAAATCAGACGACCCACCAAACGACGATAGACTTCTGGATCCGTAAGCAATGCATCGTCAGCCAAACCAAGTTTGTGATTTTGTTCAAGTGGAATAGAAGAAGGTCGTGCACCAAGGAGACCCGTCTCCGTCAAAATATCAAGCGCATATTTTCTTTGACAGAGAAAAATACCAGAGCTACTCCTTGCAACCTCAAGACCTAGGAAATATTTTAGAAAACCCAAATCTTTCATGTGAAAACAAGTACTGAGGTAATCTTTGACGCGTCGAATACCGTCTGCATCATTCCCTCCGATAACTAAATCATCCACATAGACCAAAATAAAAACTTCAACATCACCATTTTGATAACAAAATAGTGAATAATCCGACATACATTGTCGGAAACCAAAAGCCAAGAGAGAGTCAGATAACTTTTCGAACCAACACCGAGACGCTTGACGGAGCCCATACAAAGACTTCTTAAGGCGACATACTTTACCCGGCTGAGGAACCGAATATCCATGTGGTAAACGCATGTAAACCTCCTCATCCAAATCACCATGAAGGAAAGCATTATGAACATCCATCTGGTGCAATTCCCAATTTCGTGCTGCAGCTACAGCTAAAAAAACCCGTACAGTGACCATCTTAGCGATGGGTGCAAATGTTTCAAAAAAATCAATACCTGCCTCTTGTCTATTTCCAAGAATGACGAGACGAGCCTTAAATCTTTCAACCGAACCGTCTGCTTTCAATTTGATTTTGTAAACCCATTTATTTCCAATAGCCTTCTTACCAACAGGTAAGTCAACGATTTCCCATGTACCATTTCGATCTAATGCATCAAGTTCGGCATTCATGGCACCACCGTGAATCTTTGACAGCTTCGCGGAAGCTTGTCGGCTCATGGCAATTATCAACAGCAGCTACAAAAGCACGATAACGCAAAGAAAATTTATCACAACAAACAACGTGTGCTAAGGGAAATGGCATACCTGAAGAAGTCGACGGAGAGTGTGAGCTGGTGGTGGAAGGGTTATAGTCTTCCAAATCGGTAAGTACACGCGCTGCTCCCGTCACATACTCATCTTTATTATACTTAGACCAAGGAATATGGGGTCGCTTGCCACGCCCGAATGCTGGTTCAACCGTGTCAGGAACCTCGTCATTCGTGGCTGCCCCTTGACCTGTGACGGTCCCCTGATCCGCGGCTATTCCCTCTCCCTTGGCTGCCCCCTGATCCGTGGCAGTCCCAACCACACGTTCGCCCACATCTGACGCCCCTACAACGTCTTCTACACCATCATTTACAGGTGTATTGGTCAAAATAAATTCACCTTCATCATCTATTGAACCCCTGTCGGGCGTATTATGCACCTCGTCTGAGGACACATTTGTCGGCAGAAACGGGAATGTAAATTCATCAAAGACGACATCACGGGAAATAAAATATTCTTTGGTCTCCAAATCATAAACTTCTCAACCTTTCTTACCAAATGGGTACCCGACAAAAATACAACGCCTACTACGAGATGCAAATTTATCTCCGTCTTTTCTAGGGTGCTTAACATAACATAAGCATCCAAAAGTACGCAAATTATAGCATAACTAGGGCGTTTGGCAAATAATACCTCATATGGCGTCTTTCCTTGGAGCAAGACGGAAGGAGTACGATTAATTAAATATCCCGCTGTCAAAACACATTCTCCCCAAAACTCCACAAGTAAGACCGCCTGAAACCGTAATGCCCTAGCAACATTGAGAATGTGACGATATTTTCTTTCGACCCGTCCATTCTGTTGAGAAGTACCAACACAAGTAGTTTGATGTATTATCCCTTGTGTGTTAAAATAAGTGTCTAAACATGTGAATTCCGTGCCATTATCGGTACGGATAATCTTAACATTGGCATCAAATTGCCTCTTAGCCATGACCACAAAATTTTGCAAGAGTTGAGCAACGTCACTTTTTGCTTTAAGTAAATAAAACCAAACGCTACGAGAAAAATCATCTACAACGGTCAGAAAATATCGGCTACCACAAGAAGAAGGAACTCGATAATCTCCCCATAAATCACAATGTATAAGCTCAAAAATGGATGTAGCTTTATTATCACTAATAACGAATTTTTCTCGTGTTTGTTTGGCACGTAAACAAATGTCACAAAGCGAAGTATCATGCTTACTAGACTTATTATTATCGATAAATGGTAACAATTGTACTACTCTTCTCGAAGGATGGCCTAGTCGACGATGCCAAAACTCTACATCATCTTTCACCGTGGCGTGTATCTCAGCAGCGTGTACTTCAACCTTCGACTCTCCTTCCAGAAGATATAGCCTTCCTTGTTGCTCACACTTGCCAATCGTCTTCTTCGAGGTGCGGTCCTGAATAACACAAGAATTATTAGTGAATTTAACTTCACAATCAATGTCTTTTGATAACTGAAAGATAGATATCAAATTGCAATTAAAATCTGGCACAAACAAAACGTGTTTCAAATGTAAATTGCCACCAAGTGAAACCGTTCCGTCTTTAGTTGATTTCGAAAATTTCCCATTGGGAAGGGAAACCATACAAGCATCAATCTCCTGTACGTCTCGCAATAAAGAAAAATTTCATGTCATGTGGTGCGTCGCACCAGAGTCAAGAAGCCACAAATCTGTTTGATCCGTCTTACCATTCATCCGGACTTTCGAAGAAAATGCCTTAGTATGATTCACATAAGCATCCCATTGCTCCTTGGTAATGCTTACAAATTGCTCTTTATTGTCAACAACCTCATCATTGACTCGTGCTGCCGCTGCACTGCCACGACCAGTTCCCATGGTGCTGCTGCTGCTTCCCCCACGTCCGCGGCCAAAAGCGCCCCCATTGCCACTGCCCCTGTCACGCCAGCCTTTAGGATAGCCATGGAGTTCAAAACATGACCTCTTTAGATGACCCCATTTATTACAGTGATCATATTTGGGTCGTCCTTCATTGGGCTCCTTCTCTTCTGCCTCTGGTGTGCGAGGGAGGGGTGCATATCGAGCCGCAAAACCACCGATAGGTGCTCCTCTGTTTTCAGTGTTGCGTGCGCCATTTAACGATGGAGGAATTCTGCCTTTGACGCCTTCTTCCTGAATCAGAGTAGAATATGCGCGGTTGAGGGATGTGAGAGGTTCTTGTAGCAGTAAATTCGAGACCACAGTGGAATAAGCCGAGTCGATGCCCAACAAGAAATCATGTAATTTGTCTTCATCGCGCTTCTTGTCAAGTTGTTTATTCAATCCACACTTACAACCACCACAAGTGCAAGTAGGTTGACGATCAAATTTATCGAGTTCACCCCAAAGTTTCTTGAGACGCCCGAAATACTCAGTAATTGTCTCTTTTTCACCTTGCTTGCAAACCATAATCGAGCCTTTTGTCCTGTGTAATTTCGGACCATTACCAACGCTAAAACGTTGCTCAATATCGTCCCATAAAGTTTTTGCTTCTTCCACATAAGAAATAGAGGACCCCAAATCCGGGTCAATACAATTGAATATCCAATTAACCACCATGGCATTAACCATGTACCAGTCCTCAATATCATCCGAATCATCAGCGGGTTTTTTAATTGACCCGTCAATGAATCCGGTTTTCTTCTTTGAGCGCAAGGCTCCACGCAATTTCAATGCCCATTCGTCATAATTATCGCCTTTCAAGGTAACAACTATCAATTTGTCACCTGCTTTATCAGTGGTAGAAAGAAAATAAGGACTGAGTTTACCTTCTTTCGTCATGTTAATTGAAACGGAATTGGAACTGGAATCTGAATCGGAATCGGAATCGGAACCGGAGGGATGAACTTCTCCGCCAATTTCAGTGGTCATAAAAAACTAGAATAACCTAGCTCTGATTACCATGTAAAAACTATGTTTGAGATATGAAAGGGAATTTTGTATTGAATGAATTCTGTGTGTTAATTACAAGACGACGTGCATATCTATATATACACTGACAAAAGACGCTAGGAGAAACCCTACACGAGATATGGGTATCGACCCAATATTACAGAATATGGTAACATACCAAAAATACAAATATACGGACAAGAGAAAATATCTCAACATGATCTTATGTACTTTAAATCTTAGATCCTTTTAAAATATAATCCAGACCGCTAAAGGAAATGGAGAAAAGAAAAAATTGGAGATGATCTAAAATATAGGAGTATATACGGACATTATGGAGGAGAATTGGTCACGGGGCGGGCTAGTCGTGCAGGCCGAGCTCACCCGGACCTTAAATGGACCAATTAAGGGAAGCGAGTTGCACAAGTCGAGCTAGGTACAATTATTGAGGGGGCCTTGAATCGGCTCGGGGTTGATCAGGGTGTATCGGTACAGACAGGAAAAGCTCGCTAGCTTAATAAAGTTTAGCCCGACAGGCGACAACACGGATTGGACGGATAGGGTCGCGCTGTTGGCCAAGTCTACTAGTGGGTGGTAGTATTATAGGAGACATTTTTAGGTCTTTGTGGTAATGACATTTTAGGTTATGTCTAACAAATAATTTGATACAAAGTACAAAATACTAAAATAAAAAGAGAAAATTGTTGATTACGGAGTACAATTTTTAAAAATCTCTTTTTGAAAATTACAGCCTTATATAATATTTTTTTTATATAAATTAAGTCCAAAATATTACTTTTGATGAGAAGTTACTGCCAAAATATAAACTCCGGTGGAAAGTTGATGTCAATTTGAATTTTTATCACTTAAGTTCATCTTTTATTACCAAAATGTTCTTACCAGTTTCATCTTTTAAGGTCTCCTATGTTCTTCATATTTCAATAACCACCTAATCAATCTCTCAATTCACCCCTTTCTTCAACATAATTAGTGTTCTTCATCATCTCTCTTTTATACTTTGTAGATAAATTTTCCCCAAATTGAAAATAATTAGGGTTCTTCAATTTTGGTACGTTATCTTCAAGTTAGTCTGAAAGTTACTCTCTTGGTTCAGATTTCGCCAATTAATTAAGACACATTACATCTACACACATTTACATGCATCAAAAAAAATCAAAAATAAGAGCGAAAACAAAATTTAGACATGAACCCTAAAATTCAATTCATATACTTCCTAATTAGTGAGAGGGGGAAAAATGGTGGAGAGAAAAGGGAGTAAAGCTATTGAACAGTTTTGCCATTAAATTTCGACCCATTACTCTTGAACGTCTAAAGGTTGATTCTTTGTCCTTTTTTTTCATTAATTCTTGGTATTATTAACTTAATTTGTATTCTTGATTAGTTTAATTATTATGGGTTTTTATTTGATGGGTGATTTAATTTTGTTGGTGTTTAATCCCCCATCCCCCATCCCCCATAAAACTAAAAGAATAAGAAAATCTAAAGTTTTCCCGCCTAAATAAGTTGTTCTATATTGGGCTTTGGGTTTCATTATATTCTATCTTTAACTAGGCCATACTCATTAAGTCAATACAATAAATAATTCTATGACATTTAAAAAGGGGATAATATTTTTTCAACTTGCATAGACATATTATATGTATGATGTGATAAAAATATTTTACTACTATTATTTTTAAAAATAAACATGATGATTATGAATACTTTTTAACAAACACTTTTTAATTAATTCTATAATTCTGTCTTACCCTTCATACAAACGTACTACAAGTTGAGAGTATTCACGAAAAGTTTACGTATAATATATTTTTTCTTAGCCTTTAACTTAATCTTATCTGATTGTATTATTAAGGTTATTACTCATTACTTAACGTTTATATTATAGCTTTAATGATATAATGATAACAATGTTTTTTAAAACAAAGTTAACAAAATAATTTCAGTAACAACGACAATCTTATACGGAGTAAAAGTGTTAAACCTTCTCTTTTCTACCTCTTAATACAAAATATTAGTAATAGTAAATTTAATAATTAAATTTCAGGTGAAGTTAAATATCAATAGTATAATTGTTAAATTCTCTACCATCTCTGTCTAAAAAACCGCGCATTCGCGCGGGATCTAAACTAGTATGGGAAGAAAGGAATTTTTTTACCTATCTGTTTTTGTGTCATTGCTTAATTGTGATAAAAAAAAGGGGGAAATTTTGATGAATAATATCATGTTTCGATGTTCGAAAAATTGCGGCGTTCTTGACAATATTGATCGACGAATTCAATGGGTTCGAAAAATGATGGCATTCACAACTGATAATATTTTTTCTTTTAGCAAGTTCGAAAAGAGTGGCGTGGCGTTACTCTTGTAGATTGAAGATCTAAGACGGAAGAATTCGAATGATTCTTCTTTTTTTTATATATTTGGCAAACCCATGGAAATTTCGATAAATTACCATGGGTTTGAGGGGGATGTTGAAGATATTACGGTATACTCGTATTATAATATACGGTAATGGGAATAATATCAGTATTACAATAAGAGTTATATTATTGCGATATTAGTTGATATCATATTCGGAGTACATACTATAAATATAGTGGAATGATAATGCCACAACCGTTTTTGTTAATGCCACACCAATACAGGGTAAGTCTAATGGGATGTTACTATTCAATATCTCACAAAAACGAGTGGCATTAGTAATTTTGGTGTGGCATTATGCCTTCCCTAAATATAGTACCGTTGTATTCATTCAGATCACGAACGAACTATTATCAATAACACGATTTCCTTTATGAAAGCGTCCCTCTTTATTTCTAATATACTCCGTAATATAAAGCTCTAATAAGACAAGATGTCAAAGCAATTAGTCACAACTAAAACACCCTTTGACACAAGCTAAGCAACTTGATTACATGTTTAAGCAACGTTGCTTAAGACTTCTTTTATAAAACAAGCCAATGAATTATAAGATGATCCTCCATTTTCTAATGCTTCTTAGCTTTGTAACTCATTTCCTTCACATTTCCCTTTTTTTTTTTTCATCCATACTCATCAATTTCTTAATCCCCACTTCAATCTCTATAGCTTTCACTAAAAAATTGGCTTTCCCAGTTATGAAATCCTTACTATAATCCATTCGTATCTCAACCGCCAATTCCAGCTCTTTGACTAACTCGAAGGCATTTAGTTGTTGTTCAGCATACATGGGCCACGCGCCAATAGGGACATTAAACCACAGACTCTCCAACGTCGAGTTCCACCCACAGTGTGAGACAAATCCACCTACTGCGGGGTGGGCTAGCACATCGACTTGTGGGGCCCACCCTATAATCTTCCCTCTCTGGGCCGTGTGGTCGAGAAACCCTTCGGGAAGGGCCTCTAAAAAGGGCTCATTATCGCTCAGGGATCCTGGGTTTCCTGGGATTGTCGGCCTTCGTAGGACCCAAAGAAATCGATGGTAAGATCGATCTAGACCTTTGGCGATTTCTTTGACTTGTTCCTCATCAAAGCTTCCCATGCTCAAAGCAGAGGAACACCACCGAGGATTCAGGTTGATCATCCAACCACTTTATAATTGACTCCTTCTCCTTATCGTGGGTCCCACCTCCACTTTGAAGATCCATAATGGGACCCACCAGGTAAACGGGTGGAATTGTTTTGTCCTCGCTATTTTGCAATGATTGGATAGTAGACGATTCCAGCTCCACGTACGAATTGACCAGAATACCCTTCATTCTTCTAAATTGCCTTGCAAAATAAAGAATTATTCCAATCCCCCATTCATTTTTAAAAACTGCGGGAATATTTTTACTCGTAACCGGGTTTTTGAACCCGGATACGGTAAATGAACTATTCGGGTCACTGATCTTAACCGATAAATCACGAGCCTGAAGCCCGTGATGCTCGGCAAATGTCTGAGCCCAAAACACAAAGTTCAAGAGCGGAGCCCCAGAAGTAAAGTAAATATAGGAAGGCACACCTAGCTCATCAGCAATATCCACAAAAGTGGTGCAAAACATGTCAAGAACAAACCCGGCCGGTTTCGGCGACCCGACCCTCACCCGTTCATCAATCAACTCCTTGACTATCGGCTTATGAAGGTCAATGATCGCAGTGAAGAAAGCGGGTGAAGTTGGTGCAAGAGAATTGGTTGGGGTGGGGAGAGTTACAAATACGAGTCTGGTCGAATACGGGTTTTTACGTGACTCTGACTCAACAAAAGCATCTAATTTGGAAGCATGAATTGGAAGTTTAATCACAAGGATAGTAATGGAAATGGATTGATTTGTTTCAAGTAAAAGTTTGGCTAATTGTACGGTTGAAATTAAATGGCCTACGCCCGGGGATGGAATAAACACTAATTGGTTCTAAAGTCGACATTCCCCAACACGGTTCATGGCCCATTTTAACACGACATGACACATCATGGATGATGGGCTGTGCCTAGTGCAAAATTTGAGAAAACAGACCGTTTCTAGCCCAGTAATGATCCACCAAGACACGACACGCTAAGGCAAGCTCAAAGTATAAAGAAATAAGGCTTGAGTGTTCAAATTGCTTGAACATGACACCTTAATTAGGCGGTGCTTGAGTCGCCATTTCATTTCACAGGCACGACACGTAACCCACTTTTTCGGGCCTGGGCCATGCCATTTTTCCCTTCGAACATGGTGGACCAATACAAGGCAAAACCTACTCACATCTCTACCGGAATGGAAAGAGTACCGAAGAACATTTACGTGTCTAGCATCGCTTTGGATCATGTTACTAACCCAAACCTCCGCCCCCACTGATAGGCCACTATTGCGCATCTACTAATTCTCCGTTTATGAGTCACATAGGTAGATACTCCCTCCTACCCATAACTAATGTCCCATTTGCCAATTTTGTTTACCCACACAAATGTCACATTTGACATATTTATGACTCTTCTACCCTTTGCTTTTTTCATTATTAACAACTCAACCCACTCTTACCCATTACTTTTCATTATTTAACTCACCTTTTTCTTACCCTCAAACAATACTTTTCATTATTTAACTTCATTCCTTAATTCTCGTGCCCCTACCCAAATGGGACATTAGTTATGGGTAGGAGGGAGTATGTTTTTTTTTTGTACTAATGAGGGGCAAAGCCCCGAAAGCTAATTAACTGCTATTACACGGGGAATAGCAACCCCAAATATGTCTTCCCGAAGGATAGTACGTAACTCGTTAAAAGGTACATCTAAATATGTGGAAATGGTACTAGAATTAACTCCACGGTTTGCCAATAAATCCGTATCTCTGTTAGTTTTTCTGAAAGTATATGGTTACCCAGTGAGTTTCGTTAAGCAAATCGATCTTGGCATCTTTTAACAATAAATTTGAGATTGTTGCTAACTAATTGGTCTTCCAAGATGATCTTTACGCAAGGAGAATTGTATATATGGATTAATAGTTTTGGAATACGGAGAGCTTTAGCCCTCTCACTCTAAGCCAACGAGGAGGGCTAATAATTCTGCCTTCATAGATGAACATATACCACACGAGAAAGAGTAAGCAGTTATAAAATTACCCGTTTCGTCTCTGGAGATACCGCCACCTCCCGCTGGACCTGGGCTACCTTTCGAAGCACCATCAGTATTTATTTAATTGTACCCACCCATTTGGAGGAGGGAGCCACCGTATACAAATCCTAACGTTATTCGTCCTAGGTTGCGGTATAAAAATATTGAATTTGTCAAAGGCTTTCTTCGTAATGTCAAATTGATGATAAAGAAAGGTTCGTGGCTCCGTGGGGTTCTCGCTATCACGCCAAAAGACAATATTGTTCCTCCATTTCCACATACACCAACAAGTTATAGCAAAATGAATTGGCCAGTCTGCAACATTTGTGTTGACGTCGTTACTTGCACTATTAGAAAACCACATAGAAAAGGCTGGGTTGTAGAAATCTCGATTAGATTCATCAATACCAATAAGGTCCAAAATTTGCTTTGAGACATAGTGTTGAGTTATGAACGATTAACACCTACGAGGGGGAGGGAGTGAATTAGGTGTACCTTTTTTAAAATTTGTTCTTAACTTGATAAATTGATAACACAAGTAAGACCAATGTGATTAACTTTGAGAAACTCAATTGAATGTGAGTTCACAAAAGTTACAGCTGATGTATGTCACAGTGTGACTTACTGTTGCATGGAACAGATTTCAAGTTTTGATAATATAATTCAAGCGAAAGCGAGGAACGTAAAAGTAAATGAACAAACAAGACGATATTAAAAATTGGTTCAGTCTCTACTTCGAGGCCTACGTCCAACCGTTATTTTATTACTTGTTTAGAAATTTACTCAAACAACTAAACCTCTTACAATGAAAATAACTCGCCAACCTACTCCGGTTGCAACTCAAACTTAAAGCTACTCCGCTTCAAGAGTTTATATTGTTCTATCTCTAGGTTTGAAGAATCAGAATCTCAGTTGTTCACTAAAGAACTTGGAGATTACAATGAAAACTTAAACACAAGAATCATGGAACAAACTCATTATGACACAGTGTAGCGAACTGATACATGGAGATTTATGACTCTTTTCGAAAATGATTGAAGACTTTAAGACTAGAATGATTTTGCAAACACTTAAATGAAAACCAGAAACTTTCAATTACATAAATGCTTTGCAAAGTTTTACTCAATAAATGGTCTTAAAAAGTCTTGCAATAAATGTGAAATCAAGAGACTATTTATAGAGAAGAAGTGGACAAAGGAAAAATCCAAAAGTACATTTTTGCTCTATTAACCAAAGGATATTAGATCTACTTTTATTAAGAAATAATAAAGTACAGTACCATGTAAACTAAGGAAGATTTTTCAGCAACAACAAAAGAGATTTTGTGATTAAAGTAAAATAGATGGTTGCTTGTATTAGTTATAATAAAGTAATTGTACTTTTATGAAAAAAGCAAATGTACTTTATTAGTAATTAATTATTCCTTCTTCCTTAAGTTTTAAAGAGTTTTATTTCTTTCAAATAATAAAGGTATTTTCATAAAGTTGTTTTCTCAAAACATTTCTGAAGTGAAAATTGAAGATCTTATACTTGACATTTTATTTTCGAAAAATAATCTCCCACGAGTTTGTACCAGAAACCACAGTGCGTTGCACTTTTACATGGTTTTGCCAACACTTGACATAATAAGCATGTTACACTAACCTTGCTATTACAACACTTGACTTAGGCTATGGATGTTCTTCATCTTGATCATTCTTGTTCATCTTGGGGAGTGATTTGCAAGCTTCAAATGCTATTAGAAATAACTTAAGAAGCAAACGTTAATTAACATACAAACTTGGCATCATCAATCTAAGTGTGGTCTAACACATAGCAAGAGCGAAGCAGATGATCGGTCGTTTCCTCCTCTTCATGGCAGCGGGGACACATTGGGTTATCTCTCATGTTTCGATGCACTCGATTAACATTTACCATAAGACGATCATGTGCTGCCAACCATAAAAACATACGTACCGCTGCTGAACTGAAGACGCCATATAGTACGCCAAGTCGAATCCTCAGGGGCTGCCGTTATATCATTCCCTTGTAAATAACCCAATTCTCACTTTATAGTAAATTTTGCTGACGATGTTCCTTGCCAGTATAGTGTCCTCTAAGTCTGGGCCATTAACAAGCGAAATGGATGCAATCTTCTAAAGTATGTCTTGTGTCAGATAATTAGCAAACATATCCCATTTCCATCCATACCGTTCACACCACATGTCGCTAACAGAGACTCCAATAATTTCTTCGGGTATAGGTGCAATAATATTATCGTAAAGACAATACCCATCCACCCAAGCATGCTCCCAAAACAGAGTTCGTCTTCCATTACATACTGCATTCGCAGACCCTCTAACTATAGTCGTAGCTTGAGACATAGGTAGATATGTAACGTCCAAGAAATCAAGAGTGTTAAAATTAGCCAACATATTTGATATTATGTGCTAGGACTACGTACCCTTGGCGTATATTCGTCGAATTCATATGATCCGAAGTATTTTTTCAAAAAAATTTAGTCAAAGTCGAAAAAAAATTGAAATAAGAAATATTTTCATGGAACTCATAAGAATTAAATAATAGTCACATAATTACAAGAGTAAGCAATGTGACAAGATGTCAAAGCAACGTGATTACATGTTTAAGCAACATTGCTTAAGATTTCTTTAATAAAAGAACCCAATGAATTATAAGATGATCCTCCATTTTCTAATGCTTTTCTAGCTTTGTTGCTCATATCCTTCACATTTTCCTTTATTTTTTCATCCATACTCATCAATTTCTTAATCCCCTCTTCAATCTCTATAGCTTTCACTAAAAAATTAGCTTTTCCAGTTATGAAATCCTTACTATAATCCATTCGTATCTCAACCGCCAATTCCAGTTCTTTGACTAACTCGAAGGCATTTAGTTGTTGCTCAGCATACATGGGCCACGCGCCAATAGGGACATTAAACCACAGACTCTCCAACGTCGAGTTCCACCCACAGTGTGAGACAAATCCACCTACTGCAGGGTGGGCTAGCACATCGATCTGTGGGGCCCATCCTATAACCTTCCCTCTCTGGGCTGTGTGGTCGACAAACCTTTCGGGAAGGGCCTCTAAAAAGGGCTCGTTGTCGCTAAGGGACCCCGGCTTTCCTGGGGTTATCGGCCTTCTTAGGGCCCAAAGAAATCGATGGTTGGATCGATCTAGACCGTTGGCGATTTCCTTGACTTGTTCCTCATCAAAGCTTCCCAGGCTCCCAAAGCAGAGGAACACCACCGAGGATTCAGGTTGATCATCGAGCCACTTTATAACGGACTCTTTCTCCTTATCCTGGGTCCCACCTCCACTTTGAAGATCCATAATGGGACCCACCAGGTAAACTGGTGGAATTGTTTTGTCCTCGCTATTTTGCAATGATTGGGTAGTAGACAATTCAAGCTCCACGTACGAATTGACCAAAATACCCTTCATTCTTCTAAATTGCCTTGCAAAATGAAGAATCACTCCGATCCCCCATTCATCTTTAAAAACTGCGGGAATATTTTTACTCGTAACCGGGTTTTTGAACCCGGATACGGTAAATGAACTATTCGGGTCACTGATCATAACCGATAAATCACGAGCCTGAAGCCCGTGATGCTCAGCAAATGTCTGAGCCCAAAACACAAAGTTCAAGAGCGGAGCCCCAGAAGTAAAGTAAAGATACGAAGGCACACCTTGCTCCTCAGCAATATCCACAAAAGTGGTGCAAAACATGTCAAGAACAAACCCGGCCGGTTTCGGCGACCCGACCCTCACCCGTTCATCAATCAACTCCTTTACTATTGGCTTATGAAGGTCAATGATCGCAGTGAAGAAAGCGGGTGAAGTTGGTTCAAGAGAATTGGTTGGGGTGGGGAGAGTTACAAATACGAGTCTGGTCGAATACGGGTTTTTACGTGACTCTGACTCAACAAAAGCATCTAATTTGGAAGCATGAATTGGAAGTTTAATCACAAGGATAGTAATGGAAATGGATTGATTTGTTTCAAGTAAAAGTTTGGCTAATTGCACGGTTGAAATTAAATGGCCTACGCCCGGGGATGGAATAAACACTAATTCAGCTGAATTAATGCTCATGATTATAATTAGTGAAGGGTTTTATTTGGTAGTTATTATTGTGTGCGATATTTAGCAATTACGTTATTAATATATGGAATATGAATGATGATATCTGTTAGGGAAGTATTGGTAGTAATGTATACTTTATATAGTGAACGAATATAATAGTATAATACTCCGTATTGGATATGCATCATGCATGGACTGTTTCTCCAACATGAAGTTGCGTGGACCGTGGAATGGAGCAAATTAATTGGAGATCAGCAGTAGATGATGTCAGGGATGAGGTGGGTGATTGTATTTTGGAGTTTGGACGAGATGCATTGCATGTGTTTGTGTTTTCATGTGCAAGTAACTAGTTTAAAACTCGTCTAAAAAATGTACACCCCGTTTTAAAAATCTAATAGTGAAATTTAGGGCTTGTTTAGTTACTCCTTTAATTCATGAAAAGTTCAAGATTCTATGAAATATTGCATTTTCTAGAAGTTGTTTGCATTGGTTACCCCAAATATGAAAAATTGGAGGAACTCAAACTTCCTCCTTAAAATGACTTCTTATATAATGTGGGAACTAACTCACCAACCCCCTCCTCGTTGAATTTCAGTTCCCATGATTTTACATATTCCAAATGAATTTTATCAAGATATGGGAATCCAATTCATGAGAAGCGTGATCAACATGAACATGGGCAAGTGACTATATTTGCCTTATATTACATAATTAACTTTATAATTATAGCTTTTAAATAGTCATGAAGGTTTTTTATTGATTAGGGAGGATAGTAGTAGGACAGATTAATGGTCCTCTTGAAGGACCTAAAAATTTTTCCAAACACAAATGACGATAATAAAAATATTTTGACATGTTACATGCAATTAATGTTAATTAATAATCATAATTAACATGAAGACTAATTAATTAGTTGATTAAAGTATATCTTTAGCATAAATAACCACAAATATTAAGTTTTATAATATTATTTTGAAAATAAAATACTTAAGTACTTTATAAAGTTGCGAAATTAGTCACAAGCAAAACACCTAAAATTTCGGTCAATTCAATCCGAATCGAACCGAAAACCGAAACTTCAAAAAGTGTGGACCGAGCATGGAACCTAAATAAATCTGGTCCTTGTTTTATCGAGACTAAATAATGTGGTTAACCCATTTTTTCCAGTCCAGACTTAAACTTTGCTTAGCCCTAGCTAGAGTAGCTACTACTTCAAGGCCATGACTCATGAGTGATGAGTGTATATCAAAATAAGGTAGGATTTACTTCAAGCCCATGAAATTTAAGCTGTGTAACTGGACTTTCGCAACACTAATTTTGGGGTTGGGTTATCTAACAAGTTGCTACAATGTTACATACTCATTCCGAACATCCTCTCGGAAAATTCTTCATATACCAAAAATTAACTGGAATGTTGAGATGGAAGTGGGTATAGAGGTCGTTAAGCTGACATACACCAACATAGCTTATGACCCATTTTTGCATGACACGGGTTTAGAAAGGCCTAACACGGCACGACAGTACGACACACCATGGATCGTGGGTTGTGCCCAGGGCGAAGTTTGAAAAAGAAAACCGTGCCTAACACAGGTACGACACGACCCACTTGAACACGACGCGCTAAGGCACATTTAAAATATAAAGAAAGAAGATTGAAGTGAAGAAATTGTTTGGACACGCTTAAGCACATCAGAACACGTTATGGGCCGTGCTAGGGTCGTCATTTCATTTCACTGGCACGACACCTAATCCACTTTTTCGTGTTTGGGTTGTGCCAATTTTTCCTCCAGGCGCGATGAATCGGCATGAGGCATGGCCCAACGGCCAACACGACTTCCATCTCTACCGGAATGGAGGGAGTAAACCGAGGGACTTTTAGGAGTCGAGCATCGCGTTGGATCATGCGAGTAACCCAAACCTCCGCCCCCACTAGGCCACTATTGCGCGTCTATTAGTTCTCCATTGCCTAAGCACGACATAACACGTGCACGCCATGGGCAGTGCCTAGGTCATCATTTCATTGGCACGACATCTGATCCACTTTTTCGCGTCTGGTCTGTGCCAATTTTTCCTCCAAGCCCAATGGACCGGCATGAGGCATTGCCCAACACGGTCTACTTCCATCTCTACCGGAATGGAGGGAGTAAACCGAGGGACTTTTACGGGTCGAGCATTGCGTTGGTTCATGTGACTAACCCAACCTCCGCCCCCACTAGGCCACTATTGCGGGTCTACTAATTCTCCGTTTTTCTCTCTTTATATTTATCACCTTCTGCTACTCGACCACTTTCCCCTCTTCCTTCACCCAATTTCTTCAATCTTCACCCAAACCCTAAAAAATAAAACCAACAATTCAAATTCAATCCAACAATCCCACAAAAATAAGAACACTTGTCCCCAAATATTTCCCCACAAATTTGGGCACACCTATAATTGCATTCATAAACACCACCCTTAATTTCGCATGACTACCATTTAATGGTACAGTTGGTTTTCTCAACTCCCTTTTTATTACATAACCACCTACACTTTTCTTCACCACACATAAACATTACAATATCTCATTTTCGAGACCGTCTTTATATCTTACGTTTAAGATGACCTCTTTTGTTGAGACGTAAGCCCAATCCAATATATGGTCTTAAGTCTTAACTCTTAGCCACTAGGCTAATCAGCTAATGGCTCTTGGCCAGTACAATTATATATAGAGAGAGGGATTGAACCCGTGACCTATTAACACAACAAGTCCGTCTTAACCACTGGGCTAATATTTCTTCGGTTTTCTCAACAACACTCTTTCTATAACTCTCTTTTTATTACAAACCCGCCTACATTTTTTCATAATCGCATATGAAGGTTACAAAATCTCATTTGAAACCGTCTTAAAGTTTAAGACGACATTTTTCAATGTCGGCTTTAACGGCCTTTCTACTTGTACTATACTTTCTGCCGCCATTTCAATGGCGAACAGAAGCAATTATTACTAATAATACCACACAAAGTTGCGTAAGAACTTGCGGCGCTTTGACGGTGAGCTACCCATTCGGATTCTCCGGCGAATGCGAGTTTCTGTTGACTTGTTCGCCAAACAAAACAATGGAGTTTAAAGGGGTATACTATACGCAACATAACGTCGGAAACAATGTCACTTAATTTCCCGGCGAAATGTAATCGTTCAATTACAGAATTGAGACGGTTTTTCGGGGAAAATTACGCGTTAACTTCGCAAAACGGGTTGTTATTGCGGAATTGTAGTGGTAAAACGACGTCGTTTAATGGTGGAGGGTGTTTGGTTTCGCCGAATTTGGTGGAAAAGAGGTTTGGTGTTGAGAATTGTGATAGTAAACATAGTAACAGTATTGTTAACGTAAAATGTTTCGGTGAAAATAATGGTGGTGAAAATGGGAGTAGTATTTTGAGTTATGCCGATGTTTCGAAAAATGGGTGTGTGAATTTCTCATCTTCGATTGTTGTTGTTAGTGATGATGGTATTGGTGGTGGTGGCGGTTGTGGTAGCGATGTTTCTATCGAGTTTCAGACGGTTCAGGTCGTGTGGTGGGTTATTGGTACGTGTAAGTGTGACCCTAACGCGGTTTGTAACCGTGTGGGGTCAGATGGGTTCCAGTGTCGTTGTAATCCCGGGTTTTCTGGTGATGGGTTCGATGATGGTCGAAGTTGTCGTAACGGTTTGTGCTTCCAACTTTTAATTTGTACAAAATCATACTCATTCTGTTACAATCATTTGTTTACATTTTTTATTCTTTGTGAGAAGTATATTAATCAAAGCCAAATAAATGATTTGGACAGAGGCAGCACTTTAACATCGTTGTAAATTTAGGTAAATTTGGATAGTTAGGTTATAAGTAGTGTAATTGTTATGAGGAGGACAAAATTGAAGAAGTTAGGTTGGAATTTGATGGAAGATTTTAGTCTTACCTAATTGAATAAGAATTGATTGACTTAAATTGCATTTAGAATAATTTAGGATTGAAATGTGTATAGGAGATTTCAGGAAAGTTGATAATGATTGATGACTTCAGACACATGGGCTGTGAATTCGGTCTCGCAAAGGAAAAGGGCACTTAGCAACCAACAAAATTGGTCGCTAATGGTCAAAAAGTGGTCGCTAATGGCATTTAGCGACCAAATAGCAACTAATTTTTAGTAGTCGCTGTAAGCCCTGTCGCTAATGCATATTGGTCGCTATATTAGTCGCTAATTTGCGACCAAGATAGGTAGTCGCTAATTTGCGACCAAGATAAGTAGTCGCTAATTTGCGACCAAGATAAGTAGTCGCTAATCTGCGACCAAGATAAGTAGTTGCAACTTAGCAACTAATTATACATTTGGTTGCAGAAAATGGTTGCAAAACGTATTTTCGGTTTTAAAAAAAAATACGACCTCTCTACACAATTAAGGTAGAAAGGAAAGTCTTAATTGACCATCTTTCACAATTAGCTCAAAGATTAGATTAGAAGACACAATTAAGATTACTTCATACAATAAATCAATATTATTCATTGGATGCAAATATTACAACTTATATTCTTGCCCAAAAAGGCAGAAAGTTTGATCTACATAATTAAAGAAGGAGATGAACCCTATGATTAAAAAAAAAAAACAATCTCTGGAATCAAAGTGAACAATCTCTGGAATCAAAGTGCCCTCTTCAAGTCCTCAACACATACCTGTAATTTATAAACACATAACGATTACTTCCGGTGGAGTTGAAAAGATTTAAAATGCAATTACACATAAA
>JAGPOY010000687.1:0-21391 GCA_018983105.1 Silene uniflora | reverse complement strand
GTTAATTCCTGCTAACTCTGTATTCAATACATTAGACAAGTAAAAACATTGTAATTGAATTTGACATCCTTTGATATTTTTGTACACTTGTTCATTTGTTGTCATGTGCTTTGGAGATGCCAATTTTAAATGTGAAGTAGAACTTTTGACACAAGGTCAAAACTATGAACAATCATTGCTTTTAACTAAACGAATTTGCCCATTCCATTCTTTCTTATAAGCCAGTTATGCCCAATGTCGAACCTAAAGTACACGCAGAGCTAGATAGTAAGCGACATGATTCACTATCTTAAAAAATGGTTAAGGTAATCGATTTTAACTTCAAATCACACGCCTGCGCCCACGCTCTTTAAGTATCAAACTTAATACGAGACCGACTTATAAAGGCTTATGTAAAATCATAAATAAAATTAAGGTGTCCTGAACTGTCTAAGCATAACAAAAACAAAGCCTTGCTACCAACATGTTTTGGTGTTGGCCATCACGAATCATTATTTGAATTTGCCTAGGCCGAAACTTTAAATTCGAAAGAACATAAACTATATACGTGTACGCATTTGTTAATATATATAGTTATATGAGATTATTTTCATCTATGATAACTGAGACACAAGAAGATATTTGTGATACACATTTGCAAAATTCTTATGGTTGGGATTGGTTTTTTCTTTTTTCCTTTTTTCCTTTTTTCCAAAGACATCCATATAAACCCATAATCCCCAACAGATTAATTATAATATAATCACTTAATTTCATGAATTAATCCAAAAGTTCACTGGCCTCTTAGTTTCAAGTTCAAAACATCATTAGCCGCGACTTAGACATGATAATTGATCTTCCCCTTTTCTGCATTAATCGACCACCAACAAACCATACACACAGCAATGCCTACAAATTCACACGAACCATAGTTTCCTACCTCAAGCTTTGGCTCACCCTCTTAATAGGTATCAAAGCCAAAATTTCCACCCTACACCAATCCTTGGGGATTCTCTTGCCCTACGCTTGACAAAATGGGGTAATAAAAGCACGGACAGGTCCCATCATCCAACATGTGGCTAAAAAAGGTCAATTAACATGTATCAAAGACATTCAACCCCCCAACCCATACCGACTAAGTTTCCAACCAGAATAAGACGCAAAGGTTGGTTTGGATGCAACTGTAGGGGAATTAAGGAAACGAAGGGGAGAGTTAGGAACTAGGGATAGGGAATGTGAGGGAGGGGGGAATGTACATCATATGGGGTTTTCCTCCCTATGTTTCCTACATCGGAAGGATTTTAATTAGGCTCACAAGAGAGAAAATTCGTTTCCCTCACCTTCATTACCTTCAACCCAAACTCACAATCCAAACAATAGATATTATACATCTCCCTTTCCCTCCCCTCGGTTTCCGTCTTGATCTATCTATCCACATAAGGAATTAAGATTTAAGATTTAATAGCAAAATCCTGCTCGTTAGCCCTTCGATAAAGTACAGCAGAAGCTTCCACCCTGTATAGCCCAATAGGAATGAAAGAAAAACATCACAAGTCTACCCATAAGATAACAAAAGAAACTTGAATATAGTAAGTAAAGCTTCAGTCGGAGAAAAAGACACATATCCTCACCAGCTAGGGTACACAGCAAATCTTCCCGTTGAAAGAGCCCAATTCACCTGTTGCAGATTAAAGATGATAACTGCACTCAGTAGGGAGCACGGCAAGACACACAATTTACTTAAATAAAATGAAATTGGTGAAACCCTCACCAGAAACGTTGCAATCACATAATCAAATAAGTTATTGACTAACACGGTAACACCCTTCCATCCCATATATATCATGGCCATTTAGCTTTGCCAGTCAAACAATGTCAAGTTTTACCAAAATGTTCTCATTACACAGTTCTAACAACCTTCCTATAAAAAGCTAAATTGAAATTTTTTTATTTATTTTTTGGGGAAAATTCAAGCTACGCAAAATTTACATTGAACTTCTAGTTATATTTATAACTATCAAAGTTAATGGGGACAATAACAATGTGATGGAGGCAATAATACCTTGTCAGTCCCTGGAGCATTGGCTACTACATGGGTGACTTGCTCATCGATTTGGTTGGTACATACAGCACCAAATTGCTCAGCTGTCTGCCAAAGGGGATATAAATGCGGATTGGCTTCCCCAACAGGGAAAACCCTGCTGAAAAGAATACGGCAGCCAGCCAAAACACTTCTTTGCTCAGAAGCCAAGATGTTTCTAACGTCAACATCATCTAGTGAATTGTTGGCAAAAAAGTTCTTATGCAATCTCTCTATGACCTGGTTCATGTAAAATACAGTATAGCATCATCTGCCAATGTATCACCGGATAAAAAAACTAATAATAATAAGCAAAAAAAAACATTTTCTTGAAACTCACACTTAAACAGCATGCCAAGGTTCCATCCTCTGGTCTCTCGTCGCGATCACAGTCAAGAAGAGAAGGACCGGAAAGCCCAAAGTGTCTCCTACTACAAGGGAAATAAAGATACCTGCGACCAAATGGTATGTGAGTACTAAGACAAAAGTGTCAAAATTGTGTGGGACGTGTAAGTTGATTCATATCCACTCACCTTTCCACGAGTATTAGGTTTAGCTTGTTATGAGGCCAAACTCTAACAGAATCATCTATGATTACAACAGAAGATTCCATACCCAGAACACCCTCTAAATCTTTACTCTTGAGCACCTTATCATCTCCGTCCAAGGGTTCACCATCATCCCCTCGTGAGATCACTCGTCCCGCAAACAAATTTCCTTTAGGATCTAGCAGTTTAGCCATCTCGGTGGCATATAACTTGTTTCCCATGGTATAAAGATGTAGTTCATAAAGCTTACAAGCCTGAAATGACAATAGCACAAAGACTTTAGATCCTAGATACACAATAATGATTCAGGCAAGTAAGATAAGAAGGATTCGAGCAAGAAAGATGGTAAAGTTATGTTGGGGAGGAAACGTGTACCTTTTCCAGAAAATTCCAGATACCCGGTCGCAATTTCGTCCACATTCCCATACGTGGGAAACGAAAAAGATGGCGCTGTGGTTGTTCCCGATCGTGTTCCTCTTTTTTTCTCAGTATCTCATCATGTCTAGGATCCACTTCCGCAAACTGTGATGAGCAAATCAGAAAAGATCTATCTTAATACAGTACTAACTTCTCCCTCTGTCCATGAATAAACATTTTAGGAAGTTCATGAGCGATCTTCCTATTTGGAATATTTCATATATGTGATTTAGGATCATTATGGTTTATGACCCCTACAAATTTCATGGACTTAAATTTCATCCATATATTGATCATGTTTTTCTGTTCCATACAATACACTAGAAACTCGGAACGACAGGGTTGTTATGTTCATTACTAAACCTGTTGAAGAGATGAAATATAACCAAGGTATATCTCTTTTTATCAGAGGTTGAATCCCAATTCGTGCTGGAGGGGACACAAAAGGCCTCCGCCCTTCCATCCCTTGTATAGTGAGAGGGGGGGCAGGGCGTTGGTTTTTCAGGTTGTCAAAGAGTTTACCCATGGTCCTTCGTGTTGTCAAACCATTGAACAATGAAAATAGAGGGCAAATGCATGATCAAACTGATCGGGTCATCACTGCACTTTGGGTCGTTTATTATTCCAATTTTTTTTTTGAAAAAACTTGCTTAAGTAATGGTCGGCGTAATTATAATATTATCCATGCTAGAATAACCATAAAACCTTAAAATAGACACCCACCTTGGCTGAGTTCAGCAACGTGTGATCCAAATCTAACACAAGGCACAACTTGCGGGAATCAAACATTTGCTTTTGCTCGTCCATCCTTCTAGCCCTTTCTTGCTGAATAGCTGCCTTTTCTTGAGCATCATATCCTTCAAAAAGATGTTCAACATCTCCCCAGTGATTCTGTGATGAAGGATGATCAGCAACAGCCTCTTCAGAGCTTAACGCAGATTTAACTGACTCGCTGGAATTAACACTTGCTCTGTCAAGATTAACTGGAAGTGGTGTCTGCACACTGGATGTTTCAGAGGCAGTGATTATGTCGGCAATATTTTGCAATTTTTTAGTGAACTGCTTAGCAATATCCGGCAAATCTGGGGAAGAATTTGCATTAATATTGTCTTTAACTGCTTGGGTGGCAGCATTAGGTAAAACCTTTACTTTATTATCGGCAGTCGTTTGAGTTGCATTAGACTGCAGGGCACGGCGAGGGTCCCGAGGTTTCATTCGATGTTTTGCTAGATCTTCCTGAGGGCCCTGCAAGTATTCAATACATGTTAGCGTCAGCAGTAACACTGCGAGTCATAACGCTTCACAGTAATTTGATTACGGATCTGACTAAATTATCACTGATTTCTTGAGCAACCTAAAGAAAGAATGCTTGCTAACAACAAGCTAGCTACAAAAATAAGAGCAGTATATCATCCTAAGACATTATTAAACTTCAGTCTTCACAAACAACGAATGAAAACAAAACTAACTTAACACCTTCCATAAATTTCTTTCTTTTTGGGGAGGGAGCCAACTTTTAGAATGCCCCAGACACACCAAGGTAACAAGTAGCGATGCGGAATGTGGAAAGATGTGCCTCATGCACATTAGGAGCTTTGTTTTTGCAACCAAATTTGAATTTCCAAAATAAAATTGTCAGCACCCATACCGCCTGGATTTTAAAGAGGGTTACCAGTAAAAAACAAATAACAAATAATAAATAAATACTTCATGTGTCCCAGACTCCCAGTCATTTGTTTAACTATTCCATTTTAGGGGGTGTCTCATTAATTTTACCACGATTTTGGGAATGTTTTATTGTAGGTAATTTGATCATCCATATGTAGTATGGTCCGACTTCTCATTCAATAACAATATCTACAAAAAATTGCCTTCACTCTACTTGGTCTTTCTACCAAAACCAACGGTAAGCAAGTGGTTGGGATGGAGGGAATAAATAAAAGCTAGGTATAGTGAGGCAAACGGCAGGGTGCAACAGAACTAGAAGAAATAAAAATGGAAATTGAATAGTAGTGTGCCATGTTCGCCAGCCTTGAGAAAAGGCATACCTACGGCGCTATAAAGCACTTTGACAGTGACACAGTTTTTGAGCATTGCGCTTTTCAAACATAGAGGGGGGGGGGCAAAAATAGAGCAAATAAAACAACACCCTTACAGCTATTTGAGAAGGGATTTGAAGCGGACTCGCCCCAGCAGAAATTGTTGGAGCAGTGATTGGCAATGACACTTGTCCTCTTACTGAATCTGAGTATGCTGACTGTGATACTTTCGGTAGCAGGTCACTGAATTTCTGTTGTTCCTTAAATATATTAATTAATGCTGCTGAATTTCCAGAAAAGCCTTTCAATAAAGACTGCAAGGGATCCATAGGGCTGTCATTTGTTACCGGAGACGATACAACACCTTGTGGTCCACTGGCATTAACACTATTAATCCCAGGAGTACTAGTAGCGGCAACCGATTTCTTAGGATCAGTTGCTGGTCCAAGAAAACTTCTAACATTCGACCCAATATTTCCAGAAACAGTCTCCACTTCATTCACATTTGATGACATATGTGTAATGTCAAGGCCACTCTTCTGCCTTTTCGAATCAGGATTGCCCTCTACAGGACATTCAGCCTTCTTCTTTGAATTCATTATCTCCCCCAATGACTCCAATTTAGGGGACGAACGAGGCAACAGTGGAGAAGGACAAAAACTAAGGTCGGTAGAGCCTGAATTAGAACTAAGACGTCGAAGCCTAGGATCTCGACTCTTTCCAGAGGCCCGAGATGCAGTATTTATCTCCACATTAGAAGCTGCTGCACTATTACCACTTGCTAATTCTCGGGCAGCTGGAATGCTAGTAACAATGGGAGATGAAATACGTGGTTGTGTCAAGATAGGGGGATCTGCATTGTTAACATTGCTGTTATATGTAGTAAAACTAGTAACCTCGTTGTTGAGATCATCAACTCCTTCGTCCTTTCCATCTTCCGAAGGAGTGGGACTTGGAAGATTATCTTGTGTCGAAAAGGAACTCACACCAAATTTTTGTTGATAACTGGAGACAGCTTTCAATGCCGGAGTTTCATAGGGATGCATAGTAGAATTGTACAAGCCATGTGATATCTTGGGAGGAGCACCTGACTCGAAGAAAGGCAATGTGGGTGCTGATTTGCTAGTTGGAGAAGGGAGACTGTCCTCATCATGAACTTTGTGAAGGTCCAGAAGAAGACTAAAACCGCCTCCCTTAGCTTTCATGTTAGCTTGAAATGGGTTCATTGCACTGGATACAGCACTGATATTCTGTTTATCAGATGGACGAGTAGGTGAGTCCAACCCAGCTCTTTTCAGAAAGTCAGAATCACTGTCACCGTCATTAACACTCATTGTGTTAGAATCTGTTAGAATTGCTTTATTATCATTTATAGGCAGCTCCTCCTGCCTGTCTATTGACTTGGGTTTTGGCGGAGAGGGTGGAGGCGGAGGATTGATAGCTGTGATCATGGCTTCTACCTAGGACACCATATAAAATTTCAGGTCAAATTTAAAGTAACTCAAATTTCAACCACAGATGATTAATTAGTTGAGGGCAATCAAAGTAAACCTCTTTCCTCTGGTCCGAAGTAAAAAGAACAGAACTGAGGCCCATGACAAAATTGAGAAGCCTGCGTTAAAAGGATATAAGGAAACAACAAAACAAACAGCCAAAGCGAAATAAAGCTCATTTACGAAGTAAAAACAAGACACAGGGTAGGAAAGAAAAGACCTTATCATTTTCTCTTTATTCTGATCCCTTATAGTAGGGGTCATAGTAGAGAACACCTGCAAATAAAAACCAATTCAAGATCGTCAACTAACTCTAAACTGCTCACACATTACTGCATTAAGCAATAGTTTTACTACCAACGGCATTAATTAATAAGAACGTGAGAGTCGGCCTTACAGAGTGAACACATAGAAAAGCAGAAAAAGCTTGTTTTATAAGATCATCTTTGGATGGAAACCAAGTGTGCAACACCAATTCTCTCAAGCTCTCCAGTGAACTTCTCAATCGAGCACACACGATATCAAACGACCTATCATCAACATTTTGAACAATTAATCAAATTTAACATCAAACCAACCAAAAAACAAGTAATAAACTGCGAACAGAGTAATCAGAGTTAAAACCAGCCGAAAAAACATACTTATTAGCTTCAGCAGCAGTGACATTGTCAAGAACTTTACGAATAGAAGACACTTGCATCTCCAATTCACCATCTTCAACTTCTTCCTTTTTACCACCACTTTTGGTTTTATCATCCTTACTATCATCGCCATCCTCGAATTCGCCATCAATTTCACCTTCCTCCAATTCACCTTCTTCCTTTTCACTATCATCTTTATCATCAACTTTCATTTCACTGTCATTTTTATCAGTTTTCGCGGTATCGAGCTCGACTAATACATCATTTAGAGGCTTGTTCTGTACAGCTTGAGCCCATGCTAAATTGTACAACCCTGACGCACCTCCGTAACCTCGAGGATACGAATATTTGTACACATCCTTCATCCAATACCTATTTTTATTGCTGTTACTATTGTTGTTGTTATCGTTCGTCGATTCCGATGGCGCTGCTGGTTTCGTCTCCGGCAATTCTCCACTTTCCGCACCACCACCACCGCCGCCGCCGCCGCTACTCATTCTCTAAAATCTAGGGTTTTACTACCTCCGACAACAGCAATATCCGATCGATTCGATTCGATTCTATTCAACAATCGCAGGGCGTTAGGGAAACAATTGCGATTACAGATTAATAGGTTCAGGAATTAGGAGAATAAATTAGGATTATTCACGAAATTAGGGTTTCAGAGTTGAAAAATTCGATTGCAAGCAGATTCAGAATAATTTAGGACCTGTAGATTGGCGATGGAGTACAAAATAATCTGGAGATGAATTACTGGAAACCGTAGATTGGAAATCGGTCGAATTATTTGCAGATCTAGCAGAAAAAGGCAGCAGCAACAGTGAGAATACGAAGGTTATGTTTATTTATCCCCAAAAAGTTGAAGATTCACGGCTCTAATTAGAGTATAGGCACCTAATCTCAGATGCATTTCATTTTTAAAATTTATTCTCAACACGCCCAGCCCCCCTTATGTTAATGAGAATAAGAGTCGGCTCAATTGGTAAGTGAACAATTATAATTCATATTCCAAGTTTTCAACTACGAAGTTTGGGGTTCGATTTTTACAACTGACATAAGTAATGTTCGAAAATGCGAAATTAATTTTATTTTGTTATTTCAATCTATGAAATTCAAATGTTAAGGCTCTGTTTGGTAAAAATAACTGGAAAGTAAGTGATAAGGTAGTTGAAAATTAGGAACTGATAAGCTATTTGATTACATAAAAAATTGTTTGACAAACTAACTGAAAATATAACTGATTTTAATAAAATGACTTAAAAGGATATGATAACTATTTAATAGTATAGATTTAAGGGGTAAAAAAATAAAATAAAATAAAATCAGGTACCTGAAATCTCAAATGCTACTCTAGTTAACATTTCATTTCATTTCAGGTAGCTAGCTTATTTGGTTAAAAAAGCTACTTGCCAAACGCGTACAAAACAATAAGATACCTGAAATTTTGGTCAAATAAGCTACTTTGACGAAATCAGGTACCTGAAATGTCTTTTGCCGAACAGAGCCTAAAATTCAACTTAAACTCCCATTTCATAATTTCTTGGAGATCACTTAGAATTCATTTTCGAATTTCAATCTCTCAATGGAATTTAGGAAACTATGGAATTGAAATTAGATTGTAATTTGGCGGCGCAAGTCGAGGTCCCCTTTTTCTTGTGAAAAAAAAAATTGACGAAAATTATTGGTGAGATAGGAAAAAATAAAAAAAATTATTCCGTATAAGGACGAAATTTGTGTCACGAAAAAATTTTATTAGAAGAGATCGGAGAGTGGTGGATTGAAATGAAGTGCAAAGGAGTATTAGGTAAAGATTTGATATCCCAAAGTTTTAAACTTTTAATTATGCTGAAATTGATAATGAATTCGACCCAAGTTACAAATTTAAATTTTGAAAGGCTTCCAAGAACAGTGTTTTACACGGACGGGTGAGATGATAAGGTGATTTCAGGGGTAGGGGAAGGTTCTCTTAGGTTTGTGGTGATGGTGTCGGTGGTGTGAGATTTCAAATGGCGAAGGTTCGCACAAAAGGTAGGGTGGTCGTAGTGATGGCGGCGGCGGCGGTGCGACGACGGACACAAGGGTCATGGTGGCAGTGGTAGGTGTTGATAATGGGTAATTAGGGTGGGTGAAGGAAAAGAATGGGCTACATTGCCATTGAGGAGGGATGTAGAGGAGTTCCGGGGTAAGAAGAACCGAGGAAGTGGAAGATAATGGAAAAATCGGTAAACCAACACTCTCACAAAGGGAATGATTAATTTTCATTCCCTTACTCTTTCTTTTATATATCGTAATACCAAACAACCCTTATTATTTAAGCTTATTTTCTACTTAGCTATTGATAAAAAAATTGGTTAATTATAAATTTCTCAAAAGTCCCTCCATATATTTAAGTGACACTTAGTCTCCCTTAAGACGATCATATCCGTTTTGAGCGAAAAACAAGTTTGAGAATTTGTGTATTCTGTAAGATAAATGTGTCTATTTAACGAAGAATTTGTGTCTAAGTTAACAGCAGCACAACAGTCAACATCATGCAAAGATATTAAATGCTGGTTTGAACCTAGTTTGTTCCTATTTACATAGGCATTTTGCGACACCAAATATGTCTAATAAACTCTAAAATATGGAGTATTACTGTAAGTACTCCGTATTTCAGAAAGGATAAAGTCATAAATACATTATTTTCCTTTTTTGTCATTCAACTCCAAGCTTCTAGTTTTAATGTCATGATGATTTTTATTGATCAAACTTTACCAAGATTAATGAGAAACACAAATAAAATGAAATAGAGTTAATTTATAAGACGAGATCATTTTTATTTTTAAATCATTGACACACGTCAATTTGTTTTTTTTGTTTATATGTCATTATCGTTGGAGATACTTTTTTTTCTTTTTTTCTTTTTTCTTTTTCCTTTTTTTAAAGGTTGTCCAGACTCCCAATGACTCAACAAGTTAATTATAGTTTCCAGTTAGTTTCATGAACTAATTCAAATATGCAACTGCCCTTTAGTTCCAAGTTCAAACCATTATACGGGTCGTACCAATTAGCCGAGACTTGATAATTCCTTTCTCTGTTCTGCATCCCTCTCAACAATGTCACACCTGGTAATTGATATCGTTCCTTTTTCTGTATCAATCAACCCCTGACCCAGATCTGATTCTCTCGTCATAGGGTTAGGAGAAGCCCTGATGACGAAAGCTAAAGATGTTCCTTCACAACATATGGCTAAAGATGGTCACTAGCGAATAGCATGTATCACCATACTCCTCCAATACCGACCTCATGCACGGTTACCCAGAAATGGCCGAAAACTTGCCCTCAACTGGCGTTGCTATCAGAATAAAAACGCAAGGTGCTTGTTTGGATGCAGTTATAGGGGAAGAGGAAGAAGAGCGGAATGGAGGACGGTATATGGTGTTTCCATCTCGAACTTTCCTTAAAAGATTTTAATTTAGCTTGTCCAGAGAATGTGGATTTTCCATTTTACTCATCTCCATTTTCCTCCAACCCCATCTTACTAACCAAATTTCTCTCCCTTTGTATCCTTCCACATCCCTCTACCCAAACATAAGGTTAAGGTTTAATAGCAAAATCGTGCTCTCTTGCCCTTCGATAAAGTACAGCAGAGGCTTCCACCCTGTATCACCAAATCGGAAGGAAAACATCACAAGTCTAAAACATTTAATGACAACAGCTATTTGACTATAATAAGAATAACTCCAGTTGAAGAGCACAATTCCTCACCAGCTAGGATGCACTACAAACCTTCCGGTTGAAAGAGCCCAGTTAACCTGTTTCAGGATAAAATGTTAACAGCAATCAGTAGGAACAGGGAAAGACTAACATTACTCGGATATAAGTGAAATAAGTAAACTCCTCACCAGCAACGTTGCAGTCGCATAATCAAATGGTACTCGACTAAAATTCTCTCCACTCCATACATATGGTCCCCATTTGACTTTTAACAGTCAAACAATGTCAACTTGACCAATATAACTACAATCTGATATTATGAAAATGTTGTGATGATTCTACGTATGCAATTTTTACATTTTAAATCATGATGTACATTGAAAAAATACTGGTCAAAGTCAAAATGCTTTGTCGAGCAATATGAAGTTATAAACTGGGGACAATAAAAAATGGATGAACATTAGATATACCTTGTCTGTTCCTGGAGCATTGGCTACTACATGAGTAACTTGTTCATCTATTTGGTTGGTGCACACAGCACCAAACTGCTCGGCTGTCTGCCAAAGGGGATATAGATGGGGATTGCTTTCGCCAACAGGGAAAACTCTGCTGAAAAGAATGCGGCAGCCAGCCAAAACACTTCTTTGCTCAGAAGCCAAGATGTTTCTAACGTCTACGTCATCTAGCGACTTGTTGGCAAAAAAGTTCTTATGTAATCTCTCTATGACCTGGTTAATGAATAGAATAGTTAGATACACAATAGTATCATCCACCACTTGTTTACCTTTGATTAAACTTCCCCCCGCTTGGAATAAAAGAGGTAAACAAAATGATTGGGATGCATGACTTTTCTCAATACTTACTCCTAAACAGCACGCCAGGGTTCCATCCTCTGGTCTCTCGTCACGATCACAGTCAAGAAGAGAAGGTCCTGAAAGCCCAAATTGTCTCCTACTACAAGGGAAATACAGATACCTGACCCAAAGGAAATGTGAGCACATACAAAGAAAAGCCAATATTGTGTGTATCAGGAAAAGCCAATATTGTGTGTATCAGATAGGTGCTTCATAATCACTCACCTTTCCACGACAATTAGGTTATGCTTGTTATGTGGCCAAACTCTAACAGAATCATCTATTATTACAACAGAAGATTCCATGCCCAGAACACCGTCTAAATCTTTAGTCTTGAGCACCCTATCATCCCCGTCCGAGGATTCGCCATCATCTCCTCGTGAGATTACTCGCCCAGCAAACAAACTTCCATTTGGATCTAGCAATTTAGCCATCTCGGTGGCATATAACTTATTCCCCATGGTATAAAGATGTAGTTCATAAAGCTTACTAGCCTGAAATGGCAATAGCACAAAGACTTGAGTCCCTCAAACAACACACAAGATTCTCTCCAGTATTCATGGAAATCTATTTTTTCGGAAGAAACATGTACCTTTTCCAGAAAATTCCAGACACCGGGCCGCAATTTTGTCCACATTCCCATACGTGGGAAGCGAAAAAGATGGCGTTGTGGCTTTTCACGATCATGTTCCGCTTTCTTTCTCAAGATCTCGTCATGTCTAGGATCCACCTCCACAAACTGTGATGAGATGATCAGAAGCAATCCATCAAAACCCAAATTAAGTTGTTGACATGGTGGTCAAATGTTGTTGACTTTGGTAGATATTTTCTCACAATAGAAATAGTTTCAAACTTTTACAAGATTGTGGAAATAAATTGTTTTTAAAAACCAAACATGCCCAACATATACAAGCATCTTTTCATATATTTGGCGGAATTAATAGTCTGACCATAATATACCACATTACCACCTTAAAACAGATACTAACCTTGGCTGAGTTCAGAAGTGTGTGATCCAAATCTAACACAAGGCACAACTTGCGAGAATCAAACATTTGCTTTTGCTCGCCCATCCTTCTAGCCCTTTCTTGCTGAATAGCTGCCCTTTCTTGAGTATCATATCCTTCAAAAAGATGTTCAACATCTCCCCAGTGGTTCTGTGATGGAGGACGACCAGCAACAACCTCTTCAGGCTTTAATGCAAACCCTGAATGGTGATCAACAGTTCTTACTGATTCATCAGAATTAACACTCGCTTTGTCCAGATCAACTGTGACCGTTTGAGAACCTATTGAAGGTGTAGTCAGCACACTGGACGTTTCGCAGGAGGTGATTATGTCTGCGATATTTTTCAAGTTTTTTGTGAACTGCATAGCAATATCCGGCAGATCTTGGGTTGAAAAAGAGGACGTAGAATTTGTATTGAAATTGTCCTTAACTCCTTGGTTGTTTACGTTAGGTAAACCATTAACTTTATTATTGCCAGTCTTCTGAGTTACATTTGACTGCAGGACACGTCGAGGGTCACGAGGTTTCATTCGATGTTTTGCTGGGTCTTCCTGTGGGCTCTGCATGTAGAACTGCCACATGTTAGCCTCAGAAACGACCAATGAATCACAAAGCATTACATTTCATTGTTAATGGGTTGAGATATAACATTACTGATATCATGATAAACTAAAGAAAAGAGTGACTGCTCCTAACAAACCAGCTAATAAAACACATGCACAGTTTATCCTCTTTAGACAATATAAATTTTTACATGCCCTCACACCACACAAAAAGCCAGGACTTGCAGCACTTCTAGAACTGGAGCATGAAGAGAACAACTAATACAATCGTGTCCAGTTCTAGAAGTGCTTCATGTGAGGTTAGTTTTATTGTGTTAGTTGTGCTTCATTGTTAGGTTATTTTTATTGTGTTAGTTGTTCTCTTCATGCGAGGGAGAAAGAGATGTAGAGAAAACAAAGCATCACCGTAACAGCTATCAGAGAAGGGGTCTGAAGCGGTCCAACCCCATAAGACATTGTTGAAGAAGTTGTTGGCAATGACACTTGTACTGAATTTGAGTTTGCTGAATGTGATACTTTTGGTAAAGGCTCATTAATTTTTTGCTGCTCCTTCAATATATTAACTAATGCTGTGGGATTGCCAGAAAGGCCATTCAATAAAGACTGCAAGGGATCCATATAGCTGCCATTGTTTACCGGCTGTGATATTGTACCTATTGGCCCACTGGTATTAATACTACTAATCCTAGGATTAACAGTAATACCAACCGATTTCCTAGGATCAGTTGCTGGTCCAAGAAAACTGCTAGCATACGAGCCAATACTTCCACATACAGTCTGTACTTCATTAACATTTGTAGACATATGTGTGGTTTCAAGGCCACTCTTGTGCCTTTTCAGTGCAGGACTATCGACCACAGGGCCTTCAGGCTTCTTCTTTGGATTCATTTTCTCCCCCAACAACTCCAATTTAGGGGCCGAGCCAGGCAACAATGGAGAAGGACAAAAACTAAGGTCCATAGAGCCAGAATTAGAGCTAAGATGTCGCAGCCTAGGATCTCGACTCTTTCCAGAAATCCGAGATGCAGGAATAATCCCCACATTTGAAGTTCCGGCACTAATACCACTAAACAAATCTTGGGTAGCTGGAAGGATAGAAGCAATGGCAGATGATGTAGATGATTGCGTCAACATAGGGTGAATAGCATTCTTAACATTGTTGCTATTACCAAAACTATTAACCTCTTCGTTGAAAACATCAACTCCTTCGTCATTGCCATCCTCTGAAGGAGTGGGACTCGGAAGTCTATCAGGGGTCATAAAAGAACTCGCGCCAAATTTTTGTTGGTAGCTGGACATAGCTTTCAATGCCTGAGTTTCATAAGGATGCATGGCAGAATTGTGCAAACCATGTGATATCTTAGGAGGAGCACCTGACCCGAAGTAAGGCAATGTGGGTGCTGTTTTGCTAGTTGGAGATGGGAGACTGTCCTCATCATGAACTTTGTGAAGATCCAGCAAAAGACTAAAACCACCTCCCTTGGCCTTCAAGTTAGCTTGAACTTGATTCATTGCATTGCCTAAAACGTTACTGTTCTGTTTATCAGACTGATGAATAGGTGAGTCCAATCCAATTCTTTCTGAAAAGTCAGAACAGCTGTCACCATTAATGACACTCGCTGTAATAGAGTCAGTTATAATAGCTTTATCATTATTTATGGGCAACTCCTCCTGCCTGTCCATGGACTTGGGTTTTGGCGGAGAGGGAGGGTTAACAGATGCGATCATGGCCTCTACCTGAGACAGAAAATATCACTCATGTCAAACCTAAAACTACATCAAATTTCAACCGTAGATGATGAGTAGTTAGTTGAGGGACGCGAAAAAAACCTCTTTCCTCTGGTCCGAATTAAAAAGAATAGAGCTAAGGCTCATGACAAAAGCGAGAAGCCTGCATTTAAATGGATATAAGCAAACAGCATAACCAAAAAAAAAACGCAAAAGAAAGATCATTTATGAGGAAAAGAAGAAAAGACCTTGACATTTTATCTCTATTCTGATCCCTAACAGTAGGGTTCATATCAGAGAAGACCTGCAAATAGAAACCACATTTTCAGATACTCATTTAACTAAATTTCGCACACATTACTGCATATGCAACATTTTTATTACGACAACAATAACACTAGCTTCCCCCCAACTTGATTGTCCCCATTTAACGGTCAATTTTATTATCGATTTCCAAATATATATGGATATACAACATGAATTTGTTAAAAAAAAGGGAGAGTCGGGCTTACAGAGTAAACACATAGGAAAGCAGAAAACGACTGTTGGATAAGATCATCCTTTGAAGGAAACCAAGTGTGAAACACTAGTTCTTTCAAGCTCTCCAGTGAACTCCTCAATCGAGCGCACACGATATCAAACGACCTATCATCATCATGACAAAGTTAAAGCCAATCCCAAGGCACTAAGGCAGTGCTAAAACAATGGAATGCATCTTTGACTGCATTCATAGTTGCAACTCATTTAAAATCATTGTAATCAAAGTTAAACCAATCCAATAGCGGTTTAATCAATGTTAAACCAACCGAAAAACTGAGCAAAAAGCAGTGTGTAATCATAGTTAAAATCAATCATAAAACAGGGTAATCAAGTAATGAAGTAAAACCGAACTAAAAGCAATGCAATCAAAGTTCAAACCAATCCAAAATCAATGTGAACAATGGTGAAACCAATGCTTTAGCCGGGGCGCTTCTAGTCCCCGGCCAATCAAACACTTAAAATTTTGCAGGTTTTTTTTTTCTACCATTACCAGTTCGTCTCCCCTAACTACAAATCCTAACTCCGCCACCAAGTGTAAACAAAGTTAAAACCAATCAAACACTTGACATTTTGCAGGTTTTTTTTTTCTACCACCCCTAACTACAAATACTAACTCCGCCACCAAGCGTAAACAAAGTTAAAACCAATCAAAACATGGTATAACCGAGTTGCGAAAAACGTACTTATTAGCTTCAACAGCAGTAACATTATCAAGAACTTTACGAATAGAAGACACTTGTATCTCCAATTCACCATCTTCAATCTCTTCCTTTTTATTCCCACTTTTATTATTAATATTATTAACATCCTTATTATCATCATCATCCTCGAATTCGCCATCGATTTCACCTTCCTCCAATTCACCTTCTTCAATATCACTATCAATTTTCTCATCACTTTTATTATCATCATTATCAGCCTTATTATCCTTATCATTTTTCGTATTATCGAGCTCGACTAAAACAGCATTAAGAGGCTTATTCTGTACAGCTTGAGCCCATGCTATGTTGTATAACCCTGATGCACCACCGTATCCTCGCGGCGGATACGAGTATTTGTACATATCCTTCATCCAATAACTATTTTTATTACCTTTACTATTGTTATTATTGATATTATTGATGTTGTTGTTCGTCGCTTCCGGCGGCGTTAATTCTGCCTTTTCTACCCCGCCGCCGCCGCCATTGCTGCCCATTCTATACAATCTAGGGTTTTATTACCTCAGAAAACAATAATACACGATCAATCGATTCAATTTAACAACAATTAAGATTATTAGCGAAATTAGGGTTTCGGATTTGGGGGGAAAATCTGGGTACAAATAATTGAATTTGGATTGAGTATTCCTGTGATGATGAATCGATGATAATACAAAATAATTTGAAGATGAATTCGCTGGAAAGATTGGCGATCGAGCAATTATTTTGAGAGATTGAGATCTAAAACAAAAGCAGGAACAGTAAGAAAAGATGGTTGTGTTGAATTGCGTAGTGTGATTTGATTCCGGTCAAAAAGATACTCCGTGCTCTGTATGTAGCCGTTTTATAAATAAAAACTTCTCTTTTTTTTTTTTTTTGAAGGAATAAAAACTTCTCTTAATCAACCTCTAATTAGGATTGTTAATTTCACCTGATTTTACATCAAACCGTATTAACTTAAGACATTTAGTACTTCGTAGATTATACGGAGTAAATGACATGCATGGTATGTCTTAAGTTAATGGTATCCATTTTATTTTCCAATAGAAGTAAAACTTCTTTTCATCTTTATCTCTATTGGAACAGTTTTAAGTAGGCTGAGTACAAAATATTTGATCCGACTTTTTCCGAATCCGATCGAAAATCCGAAAAAAAAATATCTGAATCTATAGATATCATTTAAATTGGATATCCGATCCGTTTTTTTCCGAATAAACTGGATCGGATGTGGATTCTGATTTTCTTAAAACCGGAAATTTGAATATGATCCGAATTTTAAAAATTTATCCTTACTCTTTAAAAAGGCTAAAGAGTGTTTACTGTTGCTGTAACAGTAAAAATACCCAACTCTCCCAATTTTGCCCCTGTTCTCTTCTCTCCCATGTGTCGCCCAACATGATTACCATTTGTCTGTTGCTTCTCCATTCTCTTTCCCCTTCTTTCTTGCTTCGTGTCCATCAGTCCATCTACTGCCTTCTTCTACTGTATTCTTCTCCTCTCTTCTTTCTTTCATCTTTCATCAGTTATATTTCTACGATTCATTTTCTGGATTCATCGCCTTCCTCATGTTTTTTATGATGATCTTTTCTTTTTAATTCAACCTGTGTTTCTTCTTCTTCAGTGCTGCAATTGGTTTCGTCTCCTTCCAATAGGCGTGTCACATCAGACGAATAAAGGTAATTTGTTTGGTTGTTCTTGCGAATCTTTACTGTTTTTGTATCTTCTTCAGCACTGCAATCGTTGTGGACTTCTTTCAATTGTAACACGTTTTGGCATTAATGGCACCGCCATGGGAGCCATTATACTGGTGAGTCTTTGACCTGGTCTCGGCATCGGTCCTTTCACCATCGGTATTTTATTTCTGTTTTTGTTTGATTTTTCGCTAATTAATTGGTATTGATTGATTTTCTAGGTTTTGTTGATTAATTTGATTTTTGCTGTGATTTTCTATTAGTTGATGATTTTTTTATTTTGTTTTCCACTTTGCATGCGATTTTTGTTTGAAGTGGTCTGTTGATTCTTAATTTCTTATTTCAGTTTTCTTTTCCACTTTACATCATCTTTCTTTTTCACTTTGCATGTGATTTTGTTGGAGGTGCCCAGCTTCTTATTTCAGTTTTCTTAATTTTCCACTTTGGATGCGGTTTTTGTTCGGGGTGCCCTGTTGATTATTATTTCAATAGAGATAGGTTAGTAGGTAATATCACACTTCTATGAAGATAAAAGTGTGATATTAATTCATTTGTTTTGTTAATTTCTGTTCCTTGCTTGTCTGTGGGACTTGAATTGGACTCATGTCATTCTTAGCACGTCCTTCATTATTTTAATTCAATTGCACTTAATATGGATGGCGCTGATAGATGTTTTGTGTTATTCTAATGACAGAGAAGATATTGCTGGTGTTAAGAATCAGCATTTACTCCTTTGTACCTTGCTTATCTGCAATGCTGCCGCCATGGAGGTAAATTCTTCCAGGAGTGCAAATGTGTAGTAATTGTTCCGGGTGTAATTACGAGGGTAATTATGGAGCAAGTTTGTGGTACACGTAAGCTCGTGAGATGTCGATGAAAGCTTGACCCTTGTATCTTCCTGCAAAATGAACAAACGGAGGGCACGGCTTGGGGCCGTGCGAACTCACTCCGACGCTCAAGTCAGTGACTTAGAGATAAGTGTAATTGAGGAGAGATAAGAGAGTTGATACCAAATGATGAGAGAGGATTTGATATGAGTATGTTGTGTTGTAATAATGATTTCTGATCATTGAGATGTTGGGATCATGATGGTTGAGATCCTTTTCACGTTGAGAGTGAAGGAGTATTTATAGACTTCCCCCTTTTGTCCTGTAGTGGCCAAGTGGATGCAACTAGTGGCCAAGTGGACGTAGCAGGTGGAATGTCTGTTCTGCCCTTCGCCGTGTGGACTCATGGCAGGCCGGCAGGCACGCATTGTCTATGTGCCCCGTCGGCTGGATGTGAGCTCGCGTAAGCGTCTCTCGGCTGGCTTGATGTCAGGCCGAGAGAGTCCCTCGGCTGGCTGGTTGCCAGGCCGAGACCCAAGTAGCTCAGTGCTGTGTGACTTGAGGTCAGTGAGCACCGAGGCCGTATGCGTCTCTCGGCTGGCTTGATGTCAGGCCGAGAGGGCCACTCGGCTGGCTTGATGCCAGGCCGAGAGGGTCAAGTAGCCCAATGCTGTGTGACACGTGGTCAGTGAGCATTGACTCTGGTCAAGATGTTGACCCGGTCAGCCGGTGCAGAATATGCCCCATCAGTAATATTCCATCATTCTTATAATGTGTGTAGGATTGTTTAAGTAATTTTTGCATTGTTGTTCATATTTTAAGTTTAAGAGTATTTGTGATATCATAGGGAGTTCATTGTCGGACATTGATGGCTTATGTACATGCATATCTATAAGATGAATAAATGGGTCCTGAAGGTTTCTAATGAACTTGATGTAATGTCAATATATCATTCAGCTGAAGTTATATCAATTATCACATGACTTGTCCTCAGTTTTCCTCTCTTCCAAAAGTAGGGAATACCTAGATTCAATTACGCAACTGCTATTTTATTTGTGTTCTAATCATAAAGATATTACGCCGTTGTTGGGTGCTTGTCGTGCTTCTTTTCCTGTGTTTGTTTCGCTGTTGGGTTAGCCCACATCCGTATTTATTTTAAAATTACTTTGGTTGTTTAGATCCTTACTGTTTTTGTTCAGTTGGTTTTTCCCCGGTGTTTTTCATGCTGTTCTGCTGGATTGATGCGCTCTGCTGCTGTTGCTTTGAGGTTGCATTACATGGGTATGGCGGAATGCCTACTCATGCACATTATTCCCCAGAATTTGGCTGACATTTGTTATGGTCCTCGATTTCATTGTTTTCCTTTGTTTTTATTTCAACCCTATATCTTGATACAAATTTAACTGCAATTTTGTTGGTGGTTTAGCGATTGGACTTGTACTGATGGATTGAGTCGTCACTGAACTGCAAAAAAATGAACTATCGGGGTGTTATGGGTTGTTAATTCCATGGTTTTATACACTAATCTAAAGTTGTTCAATTGTAGTTAGTTTAGAGTTAGGGTGCAATGCTCCTGGATGGGGTTCTAGGTGTTCATGCATACGCTTGTTTATATGATGTACTATGATTGATATCTGAAATGGGTGTTAATGGTCGATGTTGAAGTTGTTGGAAATAAGAGTTAAGTTTCTGAACTCCTCTTGGCGATCTTGTTTGTGATGGCCTGACTTTACTGTCAGATTGTTGTATCTGCATGCTGAGTTACCAACTTTTCAGTGAAATTAGTTACTTTCGATGCCAATTTTAAGTTTGTTTGCTTATCGTTCCTCTTTCTGTCTGCTAAGAATTGAATCCCACAGAGGCGGAGCTTGCCCAAGCGGACAAACCATCCACCCGGAAGAGAAAGAATCAGTACCGTGGTATCCGACAACGTCCTTGGGGCAAATGGGCAGCTGAGATCCGTGATCCAAGCAAAGGAGTCCGTGTTTGGCTCGGAGCATTCAACACAGCTGAAGAAGCTGCCAGAGCTTATGATGTTGAGGCACGGAGGATCCGTGGTAAGAAGGCCAAGGTTAACTTTCCTGAGGAATCTTCAGTAACTTCTGCTCGGCGCACTGTCAAAGCCGGGTCTCAGAAATCTGCTTCCAGAACAAACCCAACTGTTATCCCTTATGCTGTGCCTGTAATCCAAAGCTCCAATGTCATGACCAATTTTGACGGTCACTTCTTCAACAACTCTTCTTTTGTGGAAGCAAAACCCCAAACTCTGACAGTCCCTTCTGATGGAGATGGTAATTCTTTTAAATGTCCCAAGACCCCTGAAATCTTATCATTTCTCGCGTCTGCCCTCGAAAATGATAATGAAGAAACCCGAGTTCTGGAAAATGGAAACACAAACAAGAAACTGAAATCAAACTCAGGAAATGCTGTTCCTTTTGAGGGTAATTCTGGAAAAGAGCTGTCAAATGTTGGTTTTGAGTTCCAGTCGAACTATTTAGAGATGCCCGTCCTGGATGAGAATTGGGCGTTGGATACTTTCCTTGCTGCAGATAATACTCAGGATGGTTTGAACTTGATTGATCTTTGGAG
>JAGPOY010000686.1:21429-32121 GCA_018983105.1 Silene uniflora | reverse complement strand
TTACTTCACTGCTAAGACAATTAAACAACGGTCAGAACAACTGTTGTTTTCAGATTTCAGCGCTTCTCTTTAAACAACGTAATACACATCTAATTACTCTATTTATTTGATGTATTCGTTTGTTTCTCATATTGGCTATCAACTTACTTTAAATCAATAAAGCTTAAGTTGAAATTTTTAAATAGTACCTAATTCACCCCCTCCCCCTCTTAGGTACTTGGAATCTATAAACTCTTCAATATATATGGGCTAAAAAAATTTTGACGGAAAATTTATTGATCCCGTGCCAAATTATCACGTTCATAGATGGATATTGAGCCTAATAGAGTCCCTATGTCATGGGATGATAAATGACAAACTTGGTTATGCGTCCAAGAAAGCACTTAACGCCTAAAACTGAGTTTAATTGACGGAAAATAAAGTTTAGGATACACTTAGTGATAATGATAATAATTAGGAGTACCATGTATGTTTTAAAAAATGTAGGGGTACCACGTAGAAACTCGAAAAGTTGAGGGGTACCATATAAAATATCCCATTATTATTTGTGTTTATAATAAATCTGCGTTAGATAATTTTTTAGTTGTGTGAAAGATGATACTTTTTTTCTCGGTTATTCGAGAATAATACTCGATTTTGTGTAGTTACATAAGCGATGAAACACGCAAAATAGACCTGGAAATATTGGCTAACCCGAAGAACTCGACCCGACACCCAAACAGAAGACTCAAGCTTGATCCGTAGCCGGGATTGTCCCGACTCGAATGTTTATTATTGCACACTAACCATTATCTAAAAATAATTCGAGAATAATAGACCTGAAATAACCCGTTTTAGTAGCCCGACCCAGGTAATACGAATTTTTGCAAACCCAAAATAACTCTATCCGAACCGGATTCAATTGACACGGTTACTAGGTCTGGACTCTGGATGCAAAGCCGCAAGGGAGACAACAAACAAGATGTAAAGAAAGTGAGAGTGGCAAGTTAGAAGAATACAAATAAAAAGGGAAAAGCAATGTGTGTCCGGTGGCGGGAAAAGGGGAGAGAGTAGAAGCAGCAAAAGACTCGTGGAACAAGGTTGGCTGTGATGCGTGGCAATGTCGACACTTATAATCCTCAATCTGTCCTTCTCCTTCTCGGTATTCGTGTAACTAATGTCCGTTACTCCGTCTCCTATTGTGAAACGTCTAATACTTACTTGTATTAAACTTGGGAGATATCGTCGATCCCCTCTACTAAAACCCTTTACACTCCTTTTAATTTCACTTCACTTCTTCTCAACATCACCCTTCAATCATTTTTCCAGGTATTTTTTGCATTCATTTTTCGATTTTACCATCCACATTTTCCGAGTTTTTATTTAAGACATGTATATCCGCCTTAAACAATAAAATCGGGGCAAATAGAAACGTAGAATGCGTAGGGAATGACGAACTCTTGTCCAATTTATCTATATGGATAGTATTCGACCCGTTAACCAACTGAACTTTGATAGGAGGTGGGCCAGGAATGTTGCGTTTCTTAGTGTAATCCCCATTATTTATTTACCTTTAATTAGAATAAGGCTTCTAAAGAATATAAAAGATAAATAAATGATTCAGACGAGGGAGGGAGTAGTATTGGTAGTAAAGTGATCTTGCATGTGGAAATTGATTTGGCGAAACAAATGTCTTAAACTTTTTTTTGGGTTTAAACAAGCACTAGTGCGAGAATCGAACCCCCAACTTCACGGTTGGAGTAAAAGAGCTCTTACCACTTGAGCGAATTATTGGTTCTTTACAAATTTTTAAAATCTTTGAAAGAGTAATCACTTAACATGTGAATCTGCATGTTGAGTATTTGATTTCTTTTGTAAGATTCTTTGTTTGAATGTTATGTTTAGTGCTGGAATTGCAGTTGCGTACTTGTTTTTGTATTTGCATGTGATTTATTTATACATAAAAGGTTCTGATGCCAAAGAAAAAATTGTAGGGAAATGGCGGAAACAAGCAAAGTTGTGTATATTGTGGTTGTAGATGGGGATAATAACAAAAGAGATACTGAGAAACTTGATAAGGGGTCGTTCCGGTATACGCGTTCTGTTCTGCAGTGTACTTTGCAGTTCATGGGATGCAAAGCTCGCCATGCGTTTAAGGTATATTTACATCTTCGCTTGCTTTAATCCAACTTCCAGTAAATGTATGTATGTAAATTATACTTGTTCTACAACTTGAAACTCGGCCGTCTATTTACTGTATTTTCGTTGCATTGAGCAAATTCGGCTGCAATAGGTAATATTGCGACCATGAACAAAATGGTTTGAGAGGTAATCTTGCGACCGGGAACAAAATTGAGATTTTAAGATCACAATTCACTATCATTGCATTTTACTGTATTTTCGTTGCATTTTTGGCTGCAATAGGTAATATTATGACCGTGAACAGGATTGAGATTTAATATTATGGTATCAATACCATAGATTGAATAAAGGTAATGCTTTTGTCTACAATTGTGATTCCTACCCTAACTTGGGTTAGGCATGAATACATGATGCGTACACGGCGGGTGTCTATACATGGTGATGTTGTTTCTCTTGTAATCTTGTTCGGTTCTTTGAATATTTACGACTTTATTCTCCTATAAAGTTCTGAAAAACTACCGTGGCTTTATTGATGTTCTATTTCTAGATACCTTCTATGTTTGCTTTGCCCTATCGTCAATTAAAGCAGCTGTTGCATCTGATGCCTTTGTAGTTTGTACATTAGTGATCCATCTAGAAATACTGATGTTGGAGGAATAAAGAAATTGATTGAAAATATTCTGCACTTTTCGCTTGTTAAATTCTATAGAAGGTTCTTTGATTGTTGATTAATAATTGGATGTTACTGTCATAAGGCCAATTTGGTTTGATTCTATGTTACTTCGACACTTCACTTATCCGGCGTATGGGTGTCCAACACGCGCCTTGTGCCGACACTATATGTGACACGTGTCTGACACACCAATTTCTACACCGACACTTCACTAATGTCACCTGATTTGGTTTCAGTGATTTCAATGAAGAGCGAGATGAGAAAAAGGTAGATGGGGAATGATTTACTAATAACAACCCAAAAGGGCTTTTAAATCTTTTTAACCATGACATTTAATTATTCAACTTTGTTTTACTTTCCTTCTTCAGTTTCACGGTTTCACCTCATAAAGCTGTTTTCATTTCCTTTAATAACACATAAACAGAGATTTCCGTAATTTATAGGGTTCACATTTGAAAAAACAAAATGAAATCTTATAACAAAAGCTATGAGACGTGTCGTATCTGTGTTTAAAAAATCAGTCAGACACTCGTTTGACCTAGCCCTATATCGGCAACTTTTCAAAATTCCGTGTAAGACACTCCGATACACCGTACACGACACTTTTTCTGCCGAGTCGGAGTAACATAGGTTCAATTCCTAGAATATTTCTGTTTGCATGTGCGGTTAGTAATGCCTTCTGAAGTGGCTTCCCTCATAGGTAGAGACTTACAGCTTATGCTCTAATTGGTTGACAGAATATTTCATAAATGACATTAATGGGTAAAACAAGATTCAAAGTGGCAGTCTTTGCTTCCTCCAGTTGTTATTGAGAGAATGTCTGAACCAGGTTTTTCTGCAGAGTAGTGCATAACCAGCTGTCGGGAGAGTGTCGTTTACAATGAGTCTGTGTATCTAGTATACAAAGAACAATATCTTGATAGCTCATACATGGTTTTTTTAACTTACTTGCCACGTATATTAATGTAATTAAATTAAATTCTTAAATTGTTGTGTTCCCTTAACTACTTTGGATTTCGGAACCAATGGGAATACCACTGATCGATCGAATGGAATTTGCATGTAATATTTTTTGCCCGAGTAACCTTCAACTCTTCAAGTCTATGTAGTTGCTTGGTTCATTTGGGGACCTGTCACTTCTGTCAGCTATTGCCCTTGACATATCAAACTTTTTCATTAAACTGGACAGATTAGCAAGAGGGTCTTTGACATGGTGAAAAGTCAAAGCTTGATTGACACAGCAGCGAGAATGGATATATTTGGTGCCAATGTATCTTATTTAGGATCAAAAATACAAGACTCATTATCTATTGATGGTCACCTGGTTAGAACTCAAATGAGGAACGGTTTAGTTATTGAGAAGGATGCTGGAACCAAAAATCTGAATTCGGAGGATTACAAAGTGCGTACAACTGTGTACATTGGGAGAGACAAGTTCTTAGATGTTGTGTGTGATGCCCTTTCTGAGTATAAATATGTAGGCCCCAAGCAGAGGGAGGATCTGATTTTGGCATGCAGGTAATTTTTGTTCTCTTGACTGCTAAACTCCAAAATTACTTACTGCATCTGTGTTATTTTTTCTTGTTTTCCAATTTGGATATAATTGTCCGTCACTTTCTTAACGCGGTGCTCTCTTTCTTTCTTTCTTTCTTTCTTATTGTTCTTAAATTTGGGTGACAGTAGCAAATTACATTAGACATAGATGGCAGTGTGTTGCATCAATATCGGAAATTACTCTACTCTAAATTCGTGTCACGGCGCCACCAATGATTAGGGTTCTCAACTAATGGTACAGTCTTATCCTGTTGAAGTTAAGTGAACACTGACGTATGTATTCTACATGGTTCTTGGAAATCTTATCTATAAGTAAAGTAATGGCTATGTTTATGTTGTTAATTGTTGCTGTATTTTCTGAGAGTTTTGTTATTTTTCCTGAGGAAAGTATTTCTGAGATTTTTGATGAAGCTTGTTGTCACGGTTGCTTACCTCCAGAAAGTATAGTCTTAGATATCATAGAGTTCTTTAGTAATATTCATAGCATGTGTAGGGCCAAACTACAACCTATTTGACTATTCCCACACGCCACACCCATTATCGAAAATTCACTTAATTTATGTAATTTATGTAAGTATCACCAAAGTTGTTACTTCAATGAGTTGTTCTGAAAATATTATTTTCTTATAGAAGATTTAGCTTTATTTTTATACTTTCGAGTTTTACTTGCTGCTAACTATTTTTCCTCATTGCCTTGTTTGGCGCAATTACTTTCTGATTTCAGAATGCGTGAAAGGAAGGAGTCTGTGACTGTACTATTATGTGGAACTAGTGGCTGTGGCAAGTCTACATTATCTTCATTGCTGGTATTGCTATGTTCTTTCCTATAAAATTAAGTTTTTGTCACTATGGTTCTGGTCCTACAGCCAACAATGTAAAATAATTGTGCTCATAACCCTTATTTTGCCTTTAAGATTTGACAAACATTGGTTTTATTGGTTATTGGACTACCTAAAGTTATGGAAGTGATATTGGCTTCTATTACAATGGAGCGAAAGACCTGTTATTCCGTGGTTGTGGATTCGACCAACCAAAATGGCTCACTAAACTGGCCATGCCTTAATTTTTTATTTTATTTTATTTTTGCTGTGAAGTGCATTCATTTAGTGTCATTATTGATGCAATGTGCATTATGGGTCAACCATAAACCGCCCTCTTGTCCCTAACAGAGGGGCAAGATTGCGTACATAAGACCTCCCATGCCATTTTACAGGTTTATCGAGGCACTGGATTACTGTTGTGGTAATATTGTTGTATGTTAGTGATATTTTTTTTATTACATGTAAACGTTCCTTTTACTAAAAGCAACTCCAAAGATTATCATACTCCACCGTTTGCAGGGCAGCAGGTTGGGAATCACGACTGTTGTCTCAACTGATTCTATACGACATATGATGAGAAGCTTTGTGGATGAAAAGCAGAACCCTTTGCTGTGGGCTTCTACTTATCATGCAGGAGACTTCTTAGATCCTATTGCTGTTGCAGAAGCAAAGGCTAAAAGGAAGGCTACGAAGGTTACAGTTCCTCATTCAATTTCTAAGGATGCTTTATCCGACAATGTTCTAAATGGGAACGACTCTGATCATCAAAAGGTTGAAGAGGGTGCAACTAATCCGCAACTGATCAGCCCGAAACAAATGGCGATTCAAGGATATAAGGCCCAAAGTGAAATGGTCATAGAGAGTCTTGACCGTCTTATTACTGCTTGGGAAGAGCGAAAGGAATCTGTTATTGTTGAAGGGGTACACTTGAGTCTTAACTTCGTGGTAAGTAGTAGTTTTTACTTCCTGCACTACATTTTTGACATGTTTATAATGGAATTAATCCACAAAAACTGATTTGAGACAGTCCCACATGTAACACAAGCCCATTAACCATATAGTTAAACTAAATTTACATAAATATTTCGGTAGTTCCAGATGCGAGACCGTTTCATACAAGCACATTGCTAACTGTCTTCTTTTTCTGTGTAGATGGGGCTTATGAAGAAACATCCGTCTATTGTACCATTCATGATATATATCACTAATGAAGATAAACACTTGGAAAGGTTTGCTGTGCGAGCAAAGTATATGACTTTGGACCCTACCAAAAACAAATATGTTAAGTACATTAGAAATATTAGAACAATTCAAGAATACCTATGCAATAGAGCTGACAAGCATCTTGTACCGAAGATCAATAACACTAATGTCGACAAAAGCGTTGCAGCAATTCATGCCACACTTTTCAGCAGTCTACGGCGGCGTGAGGCGGGAGAACAGCTGTTTGATCCTGCCACTAACACAGTGACTGCTGTATATGAGGAGTTCAGGAATCAATGTGCGGCTGATTCATTGAGCTCTAAAGGGATGTTTCAACTAATTAAAAGGCAAGGGTCATCAAGACATCTGATGGCTCTTCTTAATAATGATGGTTCGGTTGCTAAGGCTTGGCCAGTCAATTCCATTGATAGTAATGGCAAGCCGGTTTTGGGAGGCGACAATGAGATAGGAACTCCAATGTATGGACCACTTCAAATAGGCAAGGCGGAACCAGTCAATCTTCAGTTTGGTCATTTCGGTTTAAGTGCTTGGCCGACTGATACTGAGGGCACAAGTCATTCCAGTAGCATTGATGAATCTAAAGCGGATTGGACTGGCACTGAGACTGCCAGTAGATATTATTCATCCGGCTGCAGTTCACCCCACATGTCTGATGGGACTGCGAAGGAGGTAATTTTTGCAATTATTAGGTTATTCTGTTGAATCTTCTTTCTTTGGTATAACCTAGAAGGCACTATGTCCCTTTGACGTAACTCATATATCATCAACACCATAATTGACACTCCCTACGTCATTGTGTTATTAAATGAAGTTCGTAATTTTTTCCTGCTTTTTTAGCAAAATGAAATCAAAATGTGTTTGGCATGACCACTTATAAAACAAGTTCGATGCAATTCCTGAACTTAGAACAGTTTTGGGAGAGAAGCGAGTTTTGAAGATTGGACAGTCCAGTATTCAATGAAGACATGATAACAGGCGACTGTTAGTTGGTGCTGTTTATTTGGGATCTGGTGTTTACCAGGGCGGTGTGAGATGTGGGGGCAGCGACAGCAATTGAGCGGTTATTCCGTTTGTGTTTTGTGTGGCGGCAGCAGTGGCAACGACTCAGCTACTGTGTCGTGGTGCAAAAAACTCTTTGGGGAAATGATGAGAGAGGAGAGGGGCATTAATTTGAAGGGAACCATGGTTACTAACGTATAAGAAACTTGTTCGTTGCTATTTCACCTCAGTGCTTCAAAGACCATATGTACGCAACCCTTGGCGAAAGATTATATATGGAAAATGGATCATGGATGTTGTTACTAATTACGGAGTATTAAGCTGGCAATTTAGATACTCTGAAAATTACAAAGTTTCAAGCTCTTACAAAAAACTAAAAACTCCTAAAGAACCGAATGAATGCTTTACTTTCGTTAGCTTTGCTAAGACTGACTGGTTATATTTTTTTCTTAGCCCAAGGAAGACCTTTCTGCTTTTGGCAGCGATGAGGAAGAGGTTGATGATCCACCTGAGGTCAGCAGTGATGAGGACCTCAGTGATGATGACAAGCATACCCAGGAAGAGGTATATCCAAAAATATTTCTGTTGTATTAACAATGATTGAACAAAATTTTTTCCTTGAGGATACATGGATTCTAATAGCGGAATATTCTGTCATGTTATAGTAAATTTTTTCTTTTATTTCTTGCACTTTTGTCAAATTCACTATAGTGAATGTGCTTGTTTGGCCGTTCTTGGCGGTCTTCAGAGAAATCTTTAATAGGCTATTATCAACATCCTTATTTGTTGCTGACACCCTGACAGTCTAGAATTCCTTAGTTGAATATTGTCAAAGTGCTTGTTTTGTTATTTTTTGCACTCTTTAACTGATTATCGTCACAATGCTTGTTTTGGTTTGGCGATCTTTACATAAATCACTAATTGACTATCATTAAAGTACCGGCAAACTCCATGTATCCAAGGATTTTGTATCTCCCAAGAATAGTAGTGTTTGAGTTTTTTTTGGGTCGTGAATGTTTTGTTTGGTTTAATAAAGGAACTAGAACTTCCGTAAGTTCCACTTTCTCCACCCCCGTTGGTAACCGCATCTATTTTGTATAAAGCCAATTTCGTCAACCAAAGAAAGTTTATTTGAGTGTATGTTAGACGATTATCTGGAGAAACCTTTTCACTACACAAATTGCTCTTAAATGATAGTATTCATATTACTAACTAACCATAAGCCTGACCAAAATATTCAACAAAAATATAACATGCAGTTTTATTGTAATATTTATATCAAAAGTCTTTTTTGTTTGGGACCTCCCTTCTTAGCCGAATCATACTATTGAACGCTCTCACATTGAAGCAGCTATTTTATACATGACCAAAACTGTAGTTGTTCTTAGCTAGCTAGTTGGCAAATTGCCTTTGTATTCTGCTTCTTTTTACCTGTAGAAATGGATTAACTGACATTATAACGTGCTTTACTCAGATAGAAGGGTCTGTGGACGAGGAATCAACCAAGTCAGATGAAGAGTATGACGATCTGGCAATGCAGGATGAACAGGGAAACGCCTACTTGACTGAGGATGACTATGACTTTAAAGACAAGTTCTTCCCCACCTCGGCAACTTTGCCAGAAGTTGTAAATAATATGAAGAAAGTAGATAAATACCAACCACCATTTGACATTTTCTCGAGAACCAGAAGTGAACCGGTAACTGACCCGCTCTACCCTTCTGTGTTTACTAAGATGGATAAGAAGACCATCCCATCAGGCAATGTCAAGATGAAGAGACGATCTCTCAGCATTCCTGCATTTGAAACGCATATGACTAATTTTGATGCCCTACTCTCTGGAACCATCGAGATTTAGGCCAACAATTTTGCTTCTAGTATATACCGCTCCCGTCTGAAGTTCTAGGTGTTGGTTGTTGGTATCTTAAGCCACCAAGTTTTCTTCTCAAAAGAATTGTACCAAAAATGTGTTTTTAGCAATGTGTTACATACCCTTGTATAGTGGAAAGTGTAGTGTAATCAATATTTAGGGTTTCCGGTTTCTCGGTGGTAGTTGCTCAGTTTCCTAGAGTATGGTTTCCATTGTCATTACATTTATGTTTTAGGTCAGATGTATGGTAAAGTTTGTGGAACGTAGGGTTTAAGCAGTTTGGTGAAGTGGTATCAAATATTTTGCGGCCTGAAGTTCCAAGAGCAGAGACACTGCTGAAAACCGATTGTGATATAACTTGTGTGGGTTTGATGTGCAGGCGTGCAGCTCTTGGCAGATTGACATCCCAATCCCAGTCCCAACGCTAAACATTGTCGACAACTTAACATGTGTTTGGCCACATTTTGACGAGTGTTTTTCAACATTGGAAGCAGAAACTAAGCCAAACAATACTCGTCAAAATTACGTTTAGAAAGTTTAAAACTAAATACCAAGCTTTGAAATGTAGTACTTGTAGGTAGTTTTGACTTTTGTACCACCATTATATTACAAATTTACAATCGGTGATAACAACTGGTGATGTAACGTACAGCGAAAGACAATTAAATAGTCAAAGAAAACATTGTCAATGATGAAAAATCTCTATTGTAGCTGTTGACGTGTACAACTTAATTCATAGAGGTGTTCCTCACAAGGAATTTGCATTTCAGTGTGAGCTTATACAAGAACACTAGAAATATAGATTATTATTCCAATCCTCAAAATTTTATAGTCATTAACACCTACACTCTTTAAATATTACGGCAATAATGTACCATACCTCTTTATCAATTAAAATGGAACATTTTAAAAACATATGAAAATCTTTGTGAAAATGATTACCCAACAAGAATTATTCCATTTCCTTAAAAAAGAAATCCTACCCAATTAGATCATGTTCTTTTGGATTTAAAGTCTATTACTCTATTATAAGTTCAGTTTAGTTTAGATCGTGAGTTCAATTCTGTTCAGATCATATAAGTTCAGAAAAGTTCAAATCGTATAAGTTCAGTTCAGATCCTAATAAGTTCAGTTCATTTAGTTCAGTTCAATTAAGATCTTATAAGTTCAATTCAGTTCAACACCAATTCGGTCCAAAAGAACAGGACCTTAATAATAATGAAAGGTAAGCACAAATTCTCATTAAAAACGGGCATATCCGTCACAAGCCGAAGACGGGTCAAATAATACCCATGTGAGTAGATAAGACAAAAGTAGAATGCTACTCCCTAAACATTTTGCTTTTGTCTACTTAACATGTTTTCAGCTTGTGACGGATATGCCCGTTGAGACTTGTTGGTAAGTCATAGAATAAATCAAGAGAGAAAGCA
>JAGPOY010000686.1:0-21394 GCA_018983105.1 Silene uniflora | reverse complement strand
GGTGAAATTAATAATAGAAACTCATGTTTAGGTGCGGAAAGCAAGTCAAATGATAATACATATTGTCGTATCTTAATGAAACCTTCACTCAATCACACTCTCACTCTTCTTCTCTTTTTTAGTTTGCTGTTCCTCACTTGTTCTTCACTCCAACAACTAAACATCACTCAATTCTTCTTCTCCACTCTTGTTATTATTAGCTTACCCAGATCCATTTTCAAGCTAAGGTTACCTTTTTCATCACTATGTTTTTCTTATTATTATACTACACGAGTATATATATATTTAATGCATGTTATTGTTAATTTTGAATTCTAGTTTTTATTTTTAGTATTCCATGTGAGCGAGCGTCCCTGCTAGCCCTCCCCTAGTTCCGCCACTGTGGGTGTGTTTTATTTATTTAAGCTGTGTTTGAGTATTTTTTTGGTGAAATGTTGCTTAATTGGGTTTTCTTAGATTATGTTTTGTTTCCTTTTCTGGGTATTTGTTATTCAGTAAATCTAGCATGACTACGGACTGTACGCCTGTACGGTATGATAAATTAACAGAATTTTTTAAATTAACCATTGAATTTCAATTGTTGGAAAAATACCCTTTTTTCTAATATGAAACTCAAACCGGCACTTGAATTAGATGACCAAGAAATTTTGTTGCATTTACAATGTATAAACTATGCTATATATACACGAAGATCTATGTATTTACGGAAATAATTAACCCAACAGCTCTAAATTAACTATACAAGGAAGGAACTGTAATTTGCCTTCTTGATTGAGGGATGCTTAAATGTGGGTTTTTCATTACAGGTATTTTTCTAAGGGTTTCGAAGCTACATTTTGAGTATTAGAGTTGAAACACTGGGATACGGTTATTGTTTTCGAATTTTTATTGGAGAAGATTAAGCTGGGGAAGGGTTTTTGGAAGTATTAGAGTTGGGAAACTCAAAATTGAGAAATGGAAGAAATACAGTCTCAGCCAGATAATTATAGGTCATCATCTTCGTCGGCTAGCAGTCCTGCTACCAGTAGGGTTCCTTCTAGTAATTTCTTCTATTTAAGAAAACCCGGGTCGCTTAGACAACCCATTTCATTTGAGGATTCTCCTGATTGGGGTGATGATACCGATGTTGATGTTAGGGTTGATGAGGGAGTTGATTCAATTAATGTTGCCACTACTCCCGGTTCTCCCAGTTTATCAAAATTTAATAGCGGGTCACTGGCTTCTCCGCCTGTTTTAGAAAGTACCATCTCTAGGAAAATGGCTGGTGCTTCAATAGTTTGGAAGGATTTAACTGTGATGATCAAGGGTAAACGGAAGTACTCTGATAAAGTTATAAAGAGCTCAACCGGCTATGCATTGCCGGGAACAATGACTGTTATAATGGGTCCTGCCAAGTCTGGAAAGTCTACCATGCTGAGGGCTCTTGCAGGTTTGATTTTTTCTTATATTGAGTTGTTTGCAGCTGAGATTGAGAATGATTCTTTGTAGTTAATGTCAAGTTATAAGATTTCCTTTATCTTGACATGTTTTTCTTCTTACCTTGTAGGAAGACTCCCACATTCGGCTAGAATGTACGGTGAAGTATTTATCAACGGAATGAAATCTTACTTGCCATACGGATCCTATGTGAGTTCTTAGTGATATATTTCTACCATTTTTTTCAGTTTCTTTCTGATGGTCGCTTTTAGTGAATGTTTTCGGTTATCTCTATATAAGTTCGTTCATATATATTCTTTCTATATACATCTTTATTGCTGCGTATTTACAATTCAACATGAAACTTTACTTAGAACAGTTCCAACGGTCTCAAACTTTTATTTGCACAGTCTGAACCTATGTTACTCCGACACTTCACTTAGCTGCCGTGTCGCGTGTCCGACACGCGACACTACACTTTGATACATCGTTTTAGACCCAAAAAATAAATAAAAAATCGCACAAAATAGCCGTAGCCGACACGTGTCAGACATGACACCCATGTCGTAGAGTCGGGGTAACACGGGTCTGAACTTGAAATGTCTCATCAAAGGAACTAACAGATGAATAAAAGTAAAGATTCCAAATGAAATCATTGGAAAATATGGTCATACTTGAGCAGAGAGTCAATACTTGTGCAGAGAGTCAATACTTGAGCAGTAAGAGTGTAAGACACTATCTGCCTGACTAGTGTGTAAACCTCTCTGAATACTTGTAGCTCCTTTCCCTCTTTTTTTCTTCAAGTAGACTAGATTAAGCTCCCTTTAAGATGAAAACCTATTGACAGACTGGCATTTAAAGAAACTCCCTCCGAGCCAAACATATGATATACCTTAGTTTGTCTATCATTTTTTTTTGTGAATAATAGACCGTATGGCGTAATATGGTATGGTATTGTGGTTAGATAAGATTAGGAAATATACATTTGGAAGTGAAATTACAAGTAATATTTGGTATCTTAGCTTAGGTTGATGTAGGACTCTATCTCTGTGCGCAATATTGTAGATTCATACATTCATGGTATTAGAGTCTCTTGCTTCTTGAAAGGAAACATTTCAGCTTTCCTTCTTAAATACTAACATGGTGAAAGCCTCTTGCTTCTTGGGGCCACGACACAGAAATTAATTAATTGTTCTGCCAGTTAGCAGTTGGCCTTATTATTTATGGCATCCACCGGCAAATTGTATGTATGGTAAATTGGTAGTCTAAATTATTATTTAAGTAAATATGTTGTTTTGACCACATTCATGAGATGATGTGCTGTTTTGTACTTGTTCAAGTCGTCAAGTGTGTACCTTTAAATTTCAGCAATACGAAAGATTCGAAAAGAATTATGTCCCTCATCCAAATAAAATTGACGGCATGAAAATAGATCTATCCTCGTACTTGAAGGGTTCAAAATGAAAGGCGTACTCTCGCGACTTAATTTTTATGGTTTCAAAGAGATTAACTAAAGTCATACAACTATGCAAGTGAAATGAGAAGAATTTAAAAAAATTCCTTGCTTTGAAAACTCACGACAATTTTATCAAAGTACCTGGAGTTTGGGGGTATGACGAGAATACCATATGGATTAATGTGGTAGGAAATAGAATATCATGACGGAGTGATAAGGTATGATATTTTGACAAGATGAGATTAGAAGATAGAAATTAGGAAGTAATATATGATAGATGAACCGTCTCAACCAAAACCTTAAGGTGATGGTTGAAGCCCAACTATTATAGTTATTCTTAATACGCTCCCTCACTCAAATGCCCATTGGGCTTGAAGAGTGGTTAGGTTATGCACAGGCTCCCCCGTACCATGTGCTGGTTTCCACTCCGTAGGTTTTTGAGGGGTTTTGAGGTTGTCAGGATTCGAACCCGACCTTCGGTCACACTGGCTTTGATACCATGATAGATGAACCGTCTCAACCAAAACCTTAAGGTGATGGTTGAAGCCCAACTATTATAGTTATTCAGTAGTAGTATTTAATATCTTCTTATTTTTGGTTAGATGTAATACTCAAGCTGTATCACATTTATAGCAAGGATAAGATTAATTAGACAACTTCTTCATGAGAACTAGTCCTGTTCTAAATTTTAACCATGTTAGCTTACATGTCATTAACCATTTGATGTCATAGCGCACAAGGTGCATTATATCTGCCTCCCGGCAAAAGACATTTTGTTATAGTGGTTTTTCTTTTGGCGAATCCTTCCAAAAAGGAGGCCTATCTTAAATTTTAGCATGTTACCAGTAATGAAGCTAACTTCAGAGTTCTGGAGAAGTAGAATAAGATAGTGGATACACTTTCGAAATCTTTGTTTCTTTTGCATTCTGGTTTTACACAACAGTTGATAATCATGTCTCCGATAGTGTAATTTTCCATTTTAGTCCTTCACTGCGAGCCTGTGAGTAGTCTACAACTTTAGGTTTCTACTTGTTTTTCTTTTTTTTTTGTACATTCGACGTTACTAAAGCTAGCTTCACCCTTGCTTGTAACCCATTGGTCACCTTGTCCTCTTCCTACCGCTTGCCTCCAAGCCACATCTTAACCTCACCAACCACCATCTCCTTCAGCCCCAATAACGCAGTCGACAGAGGGCAAGCACCCCCAACAGAGCGATTATTTTGACCCCAACTATCCGTTGACACAACCATCAACCACCAACCAGCTGGCTACCTTGGAACCTGAATCCAGCTCACCATAGAGCCTAGAACCACCACTAACCAAAGCCACACCCAACCAAGTCCATCTCCACCCTAGATATAATTTCGACCAAAACCAAGCTCATACCTTACCTCTAGTTACCAAGGAGACTTGCCTCTAGTTTGTAGTAGCAGCCAGGGAGAAGATGTGCAGGCACACGGGACTAGTTCTATTCTGCGGTGTAATGGAGGGTGCAAGGATGTGCAAAGGTGGTCACAACTCACAAGGAGGGGGGAAAATCTGCATTCTTGGAGGAGTGGGTGATTTTACGCTTGCATTTTAGTCTGGTGCTTATGTCCTGCGCGTGCGTGGAAGGACAAAAAGAGTTGTTTCTGATTGTTAGCTCGTCAGATCTAGTGCGAACGTGGGTGTCCTTGGGTGATTGATATCTTCGTAGGGTGGAGCTGCGTCTGAGAGGTGGTTTGCAGTGAGGGCGGAGGTGTGCAGGATTAATGCCAGGGTAGGAGATTGACAGGATAAGATCATAGGGAGCTGTATAGTTGACCATTTACCTTTCAATCTCCCACTTGCATGTGTTTGCATCAATAAACGATCTAAAAACACACGTAAACAATTTGTGGGGATTTGGAACATGTTAGTTGCCTTTTAGCTGATCATGTCCGTCAACTCTGATTTTATTTTGGTACGGTATGATAAGATTCCGTTTTTGCTTGTATATGCAGGGTTATGTGGAAAGGGAAACAGCCCTGATAGGATCTCTAACTGTCAGGGAGTTCCTCTATTATTCAGCATTGCTTCAACTTCCTGGTTTCCTTTGTCAGAAGAAGAGTGTTGTGGAAGACGCGTTAATCTCCATGTCTTTAAGTGATTACGCTAACAAATTGATAGGTGGCCACTGCTACATGAAAGGCCTTCGTAGTGGCGAAAGAAGGCGTGTCAGCATTGCTCGTGAGCTTGTGATGAGACCACATATTATATTTATTGATGAACCTCTCTATCATCTCGACAGGTCAGCTGCTGCTGAACTTTTTAGTATCTCCGCTTTTATTCTATGTTACTCAAACCTCTCTCTCTCTCTCTCTCTCTCTCTCTCTCTCTCTCTCTCTCTCTCTCTCTCTCTCTCTCTCTCTCTCTGGCGAGGATAAAGTTGTAGTTTATGTTTCTTGAACTGGCCAGAGAAAAGCCTTGAGATGATCCAAAAAGGAATACATAAACTTCATATCTCAAGCGAGGAAGTATATTTGTAATCGAGAGTATTCTTCCGCCAGAAACATTTGATAACTATATCTTTTTGCTAGATACTCTCTAACCGTTCATATGTCCTTTCAGTTGACCGGTTAAAAGAGGAACACTGATATGTTTCCTCAAGTGTATGTTGATGAATGGATGCTTTTGGCAGAAACTATCTGACATATCCTCTTCAAAGACTCGTTTTCACTAACATGCTCTCATAGTCATAGGTTGCAACTCTGTCGAATGGTTAGATTCAAATCATGACGACACAAATGCACCTCTTTATAAGTGGTTATCTCAGAGATATAGTGTTCTGTTTTTGGTCATACTGTTATGCGTTGTGGCCATGAAGCTGGAGTTCTCAAACAGTAACATTGGGTCCACTGTATCGACTATGTGAAACTGTGGTATCTTATTTGTATGGCGCATGATTATTGTTTAGCATGATAACCAAATTTAATTAAAGATATAGCTCATTTGTGATACTAGATGTTCGATGCTGTATCATAAATTTCGATTGATAGTTCATAATCTATGCCATCAAGGCTTTGGAGATTCTTCATATGGTGTTACAGTTGATGTCAAATTTTTCGTTTATAATTTATCAAGTCAGATAAAAGTCAGCCTCTTCAAAACTGTGAGAGATTCGTAGACCCACTTGTGGGCTGTATCAAGAAATATTGGTAATAGAGGGCATTCAAAATCATAAATTTTTTATACTAGTGATTTTCGTTCTAAGGAAGACAATTTTTTTGTCGATATTTATAGATTTGTATTTGGTTTTTTATATTGTTTGTAGATGTTGTGTGTCTATTATTTATGGAACTAATGTTTCTGTCAAAAAGCTAATTTATGAGTTGTTGTATACCAGTGTTTCCGCACTTCTTATGATGGTTACGTTGAAGAAGCTTGCGAGCACTGGGTGCACCCTTATATTCACAATATATCAGAGCAGCACAGAAGTCTTTGGCCTTTTTGATCGTATTTGTCTGCTCTCGAACGGGAACACACTTTTCTTTGGAGAAACACTGGCCTGCTTACAGGTAAAGACATGATTGATTGTTGAATGTTTTGATACAATTACATGCTTCTGTGGTTTTTGCTCCCGGATTTTTTTCCCCGGTCTATCCTGTAAATTACCCAAATCCTGTAAATTGCTTGAGTTTCATGCTGAGGTTGTTTGTCAAATGACTTGTTTCTTTACGTCACTTTAAGGGATAATTGTGAATCACTAACTACAGATAATTATTTTCTCAATTCGTTTATTTGAAAAAGGTATAGGATTAGATATGGAATCAGGCAATTAGAGATTTGATGTTTCTGTAACCAACTTTTTTTGTTTAGGTGTTTATCGTTTAAGTTTTATCCAAATTCTAGACCAAGCATTGTCCTATTAACTGAATGGTCATTATTTTCTGATGAAGCACTTCTCAAATGCTGGATTTCCATGCCCTATAATGCAAAGTCCTTCTGATCACTTTCTGCGAGCAATTAATACAGACTTCGATAGAATCATTGCAATGTGTAAGAACTTACAGGTATGGTTCTTTATGTTTTAATTTCTCTCTTTAAGAAGAGTGATCCTAATTAAGTGTTTTATTTTAAACAATTAGCTTTTCATGAGTGAAACATTTGAGTGCTTAGACAGTTAGACGGAGAGAAGTTGACTAATTTGCTGGTGGTGTTGTATAAATTGTCTGCCTTGCTTCATTAGCAAGCATAGTAACTGCAGAATTTCTAAGGGGAAGTATACTTGAGAGAATTGGGAGGAGTTTTCATGTTGACTTTCTCAATTAATTTCATAAGCTCATGGCCTTTATATAGACTTACAATACTAATGTGGTAACTACTTACTAACACAATACTAGATTTAACTATTCACGAACACACTATTATGCCCATTTAATTCAGTACATTACATGTTTATTAACACATTAACTCACTTATTAACTAATCCTAATTACAAGGAAGCAGTGATGTAAATTTTGGAGCAATATCCCCAACAGTAATGCCTTCGTCAATAACAAAATATCTTCTATATAATACTCGTAGTTATTATCCTAATTTTCTATCTGAATTAGAAAATCATAACCATGCACAGGATGATCACGGAGATTTGTCATCAGTGAATATGGACACTGCAGTTGCTATTCGTACCCTTGAAGCAACTTTTAAGTCATCTGCAGATGCTGCCGCTGTTGAGGCAATGATCCTAAAGCTCACAGAAAAGGTTTGTTGCAGCTATTTACTCTTAGAATTATATGGTCTTTATTCACCCTGAAGAAAGGAAAAAGAGGTTCATAACCAACACATGACAGATAATTGTTTGATATCCCACTATTATTGAGCCACGTTTGTCTTGCTTCGGACTAGTGGTGTTTATGCTGGTGCGGATGCGGATGCGGATGCGGTTGCGGATGCGGATGCGGATGCTAGCATAAGTTTTTTATTAGTTGAATGTCATCCTCTACTAACATTTTTTTTCGTTGGGGATCATTTACTTATTTCTGGCATTTATTGGCATCATGAATTCTTATCGTGCATGGTTTCTGGAATTGTTTTGTTTAGAGCCAAATATTTAATTTTCTTTTGCCTTAGAATATGATGCGCAAGACAAAATGGATCACTAAACATGCACTTCTTTTTATTGTGAAGTACCATTTGGTCAATGTGAATCTTATGGGTCATGTAGAAATAACCTATGTAGGGGTAAGGCCGCATATTTCCGACCCTCTTTTCTCGGCTCGAGTGAGAGCCGTTGAGGGACCGGGGTTAATTGTGTTATTAAATGTTTAGAACATCTATGAAATATCTGGTACGAGATATCTCACCTATGCATGGTAATGTCACAAATCTTGGGACACAAGTTAATTGCTTTTTTATTAGACATTCACTGAAAGAGACAAGTATGACCAACAAAAGATGATCTCTCTCTTTTATTTATTTTTCCTTTCAGTCGGAGGATTCAATGAAGTTGCATAGAAAACCTTGGAAAGTGTTGATTTTCCTCTAAAATTACATTTGTCATTTTGCCAAATAATTGTCGCTTGTGTTGAGCTAATACATCACATTATTTTGCTTTAAATTTGTCATTCAGGAAGGCCCTCTTTTGAAAAATAGAGGAAAGGCTGGCAAGGCGACAAAGATTGCAGTTCTGATATGGAGATCTTTATTAGTGATGTCCAGAGAATGGAAATATTATTGGCTTCGGCTTGTACTCTTTATGCTTCTGGCACTCTGTATTGGCACTGTTTTCTCTGGCTTAGGACATTCTTTATCGTCTGTAGTGGTAACTGCTCAAAATCATTCCATGTTTTATCTTTATTTTCGGTCTTCTTTGGTTGGCTGTTGCCTGTTGGTGGAATTCTTTCTGGTGGTCGAACAATCTTTAGTAGCAATGATGTACCTGCTCTTTTGAACACCTTTTTTTATTGCATTTTTATCTTAATGTAATAATGCTTTATTTGTGAAGGGACATTGTGCCGAATTAGCATCTTAAGAATTTTTAATTTGATTTTACACCTTTCTCTTGGGGAGGTAGAAACTCCTCGGTGTTGAAATGTCCAGTCGTGTCACCTCACTTATTTGGTATCTTTTTTTTTTTTGGTTATGACCTGTGTCCTATGTATACTTTCCCCTTTTGTCATGGCTTTAGGGGTCAACAGATAGTAGTTCGCCAAATTAATTTAGAGAGACAATCGAAAAGTTGCTATGTTTGATCTATCAAAAAAATATTTCCTATTATTGTTTTTAAAAAATTGTAGAATTTGTATATTTGAGATAATAGCGAATTGACAGCATTTCTAACTGTTGTAGACACATGCAGACTGTCACTTTACACTCACTATGGTTTAAAGACTTCTAAGTGATTACAAAGAGTTACTTTGTTGGAATCCAAGGTATTGGTTGTAGGTGGTTTCTCATTTACCGTGCTGCGTTCACGTCTTGATTGGCAGGTTAGAGTTGCTGCGATGTTTGTATTTGTGTCGTTTACATCACTTCTAAGCATTGCAGGAGTGACAGCACATATGAATGAAATCAAGGTTAGACCTAAAAGACTACCTCTCGTTTTTCTCTATTTTTATGTAACCCCATTTCCTCAAAACTGCTGTTTCATTTCTTTTATACATATCTTGGAATCTGAGTGCTTGCGATTTTTCCTACCAGTTCTTCTATTGCACTTTATCAGTAAAGGAGTTAAACATCAAGTGATTATAATGTGCAGACATATGCCTGTGAAGCATCAAATAAGCATTCCGGACCGATTGTCTTCCTTCTTGGACAACTTCTATCAAGCATCCCTTTCTTGTTCCTGATTGCTATATCATCAAGTCTCGTCTTCTATTTTCTGATTGGGCTACGAGATGAATTTAGCTTGTTGATGTACTTCGTGTTGAACTTCTTTATGTGCCTTCTGGTCAACGAAGGTTTATTGCTAGCAGTTGCAGCTGTTCAGCTTGATGTTTTCTGGAGCATTTTGACACTAGTTGTTGTTCAAGTAAGTTGCTTTCTTCTGATTCCTTTAAATAACTAACTGAATGAAGCACCGCTCCGCATTGAGAATCATATGGGTAATTAGGCAGTATAGTTATTACTGTATGAAGGCTAGAAATCGTATTTTATAGGTTGCTTAGGTGTGTGCGTCAGGTCCCGGTAAACGGCTCACTTCGGACCGGGTTTGTTTCTGGTTCGTTAGATCATTTCGAGTATGGGTCAGGTGCAGGTTGGGCCGTTTTGAGTCAGTGGTTCCAAGTTTAATTAATTAAATCTAAATGACTTTTTGATCTCTCATCCTTACCTTGAAATTTTTTATACCATTGATGATTCTTTATACTCCGTATTATGAATTAGTAGCTTGTCGATGTAATTTACTGTTTATTTGGATATTTGGATTCCACCTTTTGGCCTTTTGTGTTTCAAGCAAGGGCAACCCCCCTTAACTGGATTTTATCTTTACATAGTTTCAAGGTAACGGTGGCCTACTTTGTTGTGGAGATTAGGTAAGGCCGTAAGGGTGACCTACTTTGGCCGGAAAAATATTTAGATGATAACCGTGAAAATAGTTGTGATGAAACTGAACCAACTGCTTATGATAAAATTCCAAATTGAGCCAATAGAATTCAAAAGAGGTGAGGTAGACTAGAAGTAAGATAATTGATTGTACGTAACTTGAAGTAAATGGCTCCTTAAATTGATCGACAGTCAAAACTCTGAAATGTATTTGCCAATAGATTAATGCCGACCTGATGAGTACCTTCTGTCTGCAGATCACTATGATGCTTTCAGCAGGATACTTCAGACTCCGGAGTGATTTGCCAGGAACCCTTTGGAATTACCCTTTGTCCTATATTGCTCTTCACACGTATTCCATCCAGGCAAGTAACTCGATTTTTTCCACATGCCTTGTCTAATATCACGGACATAAATGGTTTTTATTTGTCCTAATAGCGTAAACCACAGTGACCCTGTAACCCAGGGTTGAACCAAGAAAAATCAGTCTCTAGGGTGCATTGGATATTTAAAAAAATATTACAGAACATTACCTCTTACATGGTGATGTAAGAAGTCAGATATACGCAACCTCTTACGGTGCACAGATGAAAAATTGCGTCATGATTCGCATCTCGGTGAATAGCTACATCACAGTAATATAGAAGCGCATGTAACTAAGGGTCTCATTTTTAAAATATTGTTATACAGAAAAACACACATACATCAGAATAATTTTTTGTAAGCTCAAAAAGTATGCATTCTGAGTTTTGGTATTTGAGAATCCTTGGTCCTACAACATGCATCCACCAGACCACCACTGCTGAATCCTAATGTTTGCTCCTTAACAAAAACCAGGGACTTTTGGAGAACGAGTATGTTGGGACGAACTTCTCAGTGGGAGCGGTGAGGGCCATATCGGGTTATCAGGCCGTTAGTAGTGCGTATAATATCTCCCCAAGCGTTAATGGCAAGTGGAGCAATTTGATGGCGCTCTTTCTAATGGCACTTGGATATCGGCTCTTGGTCTTCATATTGCTAAGTTTTTGCGTAGGATCAGGTTTATGTGGTAGTCGAATGTGTCGTCGTAAAACAATGAGAAATGTATGAAACTGGCGTGCATATATATTTCACTTTTTGGAAATTCTACGTTGATTTTTTTGATTTCTAAGTTAACGCCGTCTGTTTTTTATATTTTCTAGGGTTTTCCCTTTAATTAAACTCTATACTTAGATTCCAGTCTCCACTTCGCTCCCCAATGTGACCTCCTTAGAGCATCTTCAATGGTAAGCTAGTAACCACTAGCTTACCTTTACCACATAAGATTTTTAAGTTAGTACATTTTTAAGCTACAAACTACTACAATGGTAAGCTACTAGTGTTGTGGCTTAGAAAATAAAAATTAATACATTTAATTATTTTATCTAGAAAATAAAAGTTAAAAACACTCATGTAATTGGTAGATTTTTCTTGTAGGCTCATTTGAGCTACTAGTTTCATAGAGCTACTAGCTCAATTTAAGCTAGTACATATAAGGTGCTCCAATGGTTAAGCAAGTAGCTTGAAAACTTTTTTATTTGCAAGCAAGTCTTTTTCTTAAACCATTGGAGATGCTCTAATATCTCCATTGACTTTCTCGATCTCCAAACAACCCTCCTTCAACCTCAATTTTCGCCGATTAATACTCCATGTGTCCCGGTTTTTTGTTTAGCTTTGGTTTTGGCACAAAGGCCACGAAGAAGGGAGGGGACATTTGTGAATATTGTCATTAAAGGACAAATGGACACTGAGTTAGGTGGATGATCAAATGAAAGATAAACAAATGAATAAAACACTCAAATATAGAATATGTAAACAAATAACCGGAACAAAGAATGTGTTATGTAACCCTTCTTCATAAGTCATAACTATCAGAAATCACTTTTAACAAGCTCAGATTATTATTAAGGCCTCCTCATGAAATATGAAATGACCTTGGAGGCTCCATGAAATTAAGGTTAGTTCATACTCAAAATAAAGGTTAGGTTAGTTAACTAATCAAGTAAATGGAGACCTTATAAAGTACATAATAAAGTATAAGTATACATGTATAGAGTTTAGAGGTACTTCGTATTTCATATAACTCAAAAATGCAAGTTCACAAATTAGAAAACCTTGAAAATTTATGGATGCCGTGTAGAATATGCCTTTCTTTTTTCTATGTCAATTTTACTCATAGCAGATTGTATATTACTATCTCTAATTCTTTGGAATTGCCCCCACTTTTTAAAATTTGTAAAGACTATTTTAAACAAATGAGGCAATTTAATTGGGACAATGAATCTCCTAAATGACGACTGATCGGACACCTTCCAATTCAACAAATTATAAGGAAGTTTCTATGGCTTGCCACTCACGATCGTTTAATGTGCAACGTAGACCTTGTTCATAAAGGAATGAGCGCTGACCCACTTTGTCCCTGGTGTTTCTCAAATGAACAAACTACATCACATCACTTACGTTTTTACCCCGTCTCACACAAGATTTAGAGTCAAATAGGAAACCTTGCGTCTTTTAATTCATTCTTCTCCGTTCCTTTTTCTGATTAGGTCACGAATAATGAAAGAAATAACTATCCCCTTACCTCGGTCGGTGTTGGTCTTTGCATTCTACCCTAACATGTTTGGTGGTTGTGGAGATGGCACAAGAACATTGTTTGTGGAAGAGTAAAATAAAATCAGTTCCACTTGTCTGCTCAACTAGTTAAGTCGTAAGAGGTATTACTCGTAAGGTCAACGTGAACTCCATTGGCATCAAACCCCACAATTTATGAACTATACAACCAGTTGTACGGTGTAAAATCTGAGCTTTGTAATAAAGTATTCGAGCTTTATGTTAAAGAATATGAGTTTTATTAGAAAATACCTGAACTCATCCATTTACATAATAAGAAAATGAACTTTTAATAAACTCAAAAAAAAAAATACATATAAACTCGAATTCTTATAATTTGATTATACAATGCTAATGCAAATCTCATCACACAAATGAAGGCATGAACACGAATATAAGAATATGACGTGTCAATTTTCCATTGGTTCATCTGACGTCGCTACAAGACTTAAAACCTGGTACCAAGAAGTCACCAAAACACGGATTTGATCAAATTCCAACAGACTACCAAACTCACCCAATTCAGCGCGCGCCAAACAAAATCAACCAACCACCCCTTCTCTCTCTAATCTCCAGAATTCCGCAGATGAAACCTTCCTGATTCTTAATTCTCCTTCAACAATGGCGTCTGTATACTCTCTCCTTAACGGCGAGAGAGCTGTAGTCTTCTTCCTTCTCACCCGTATTCTTTACTCCACCAATTTTACTTCTCTCTTCTTCGAATCAATTGCTCTTTCTCTCCTCGCCGTCGTCGCTCTATTCGTCGAGATCTCTCTTGAGAAATCTCCTTCTTTAATCACTTTCCGCACCAGGTCATTTCTATTTTTAATTATTTAATTTCGTTATACTCAACGTTTCTAGGGTTTAGGTTGTAGAAATCTGAATTCTATTGAATTTGATGCTGAAATGTAGCTCATATGTTGTGATTATGATTGAATTGTTGTTGTAGACCTGGCGCGTCGTCGGGGACATTGCTAGGAGCAGTTACATTGCCTGCTTTGATGCTTTCTAAGTTAATTCAGCTCTCTAGAGGACTCGCATTGGGTCAGGTTGCCGCCACAGGTATACCCTTTTTCGCTGTAACCGATAGTAGTCTACCCCATTCTGCTTAATGAACCAAGCTTATTGCCGAAATTCAGCACATAATGCCTCCAAATCAAACATTTTTATGTTTTTGAAATACCGATGTTTTTATTAATCATGGGTCATTCAGTAAGAACTTATTTGTGTTGTTGATAATAAAGGGGTAAGACTGCATATAGCCGATCCCCCTTGCCTTACCTAAGGCGGGCAAGGAACTAGGATGTTGGTTATTGTTGTTGTTGACAGCTTCCTGTGAAATTTTGTAAAAAAAAATAATCTCGAACACAGTTGTCCCCAAAAGTTGATCAATAAGCTATTGTCAACTTTGCCGTATAAGCACCATAAGCTACGAGTATTTGTGATCTGCTATTAGTTATTTATTTAACAATGTCAGGAGTTATAGGATTTTTAATGTAAGATATGAAAAATAGAATTCATAGTCTGCAGTAATCTTCAAACCTTACAAAGCGGTCATTATCTGCTGATTTTGAAATAGTCCAAGTAGAACTTAGGCAAAGGGAAGTAGTGTCTTTGATATGGGTGATTATGAGTTTCAGTTATGTAATACTCCTCGGCACTATTTTGAATAACAAAGATTTCGACAATGTGCAGACTTTCAATATGAGAAGTTGCTCTATTGGGCTGCATATATGAGCTGTTTCAGCATGCTTCTGTTTGTCGGCCATTTTGTTCAGCAATTACGCCGCAGCAATTTTGTGGTGAAGCTTGGCTTCGCTAGCGTAGTGTTGTCTGCTCTAGGTTACATGGTTCTTCAACTCGGTGATTCTTATTCTGGTACGTTTGATACGAGTACAAATTTTGTGCCCTTTTAATGAATGCTACAAAATCAGTGTAGTTTGCTGTCTCTTTCGTATTTTCCCTTTTGATTCTCACCAAACTTTTAGATTTTTGTATGATTGGTTCTTTTGTAATTTCAAGGGTTGCACCTGGCAATGTTAGCTTTTTGGATGCTGGGCCATGGAGTAGCTGCCATGAAGTTGATTCAGCACATTTTTTGTTGTTTCCCGTCATGTGCTTCTATAGGTATATGCCTTAATGGTTTTTGTTCCTCCTTTTTTTTGCCTCTTTTATTGAGATAAGAAAGACTACCTTTACTATTTGCCTGATGCACTGCCCTCGCGAGTGTTCTTTTTTTAAATCTACGAAGTTGGCTAGCAGTGCTGTTGGCTTTATAGTTTTCTCTTTTAAAACAGATATTTAATTAATTAATTTTACAAGGACAATTTGCTGCCTTGAAAATTGAAATGATGATATATGTTGAAGACTTGTTGTCCCTGATCTCTGTAATCCTGACTTCTAATGAAAATGTATCTGTTTTTGTTAGCGCATAGTTTGTATATGTGCATGTGCTTATGCATTCTAGAATTTTCCATACTTGCTGAGCTAAAGACGATAGAGTGCACTTTGCAAGTCATTTATTAATGGGAAATGATTTGGTCAGCAGCGTCTGTTGTTACAGTTAACAATGAGATTAGGCCTGTCAAAATTTAACCTGACCCGCAAACCCCATCCGATTAACCCGTTATTTTCCACGGTCAAGACATGAAATCTTGACTCGCAACCCGATTGGCCTGAACCATACGATCAAAACCCGAAATGACCTGTTGATTTAATTGCTATAATTATTTCAATATAATAAATGTGAACAAAGATTATGATTAAAATATTAATACTAAATATGATCTAATTTTTTAAAAACTATTTTTCGATTTAAAAAATGGTATAAAAAAAGATGTCATAGACTCATAGGACTATTTTGACCGGATTCCCAACCTGTATTTGATCCGACCCGTTTGACGGGTCTAATGAAAAGATCAGTCAGAATTTTAGAGGAACGAAAGATTCTCGGAAATACGGTTGGCTCACCAGTTTCTTACATTCTCAATAAGAGACTTCATACAATTAGAATATTTTGGACCTCTTACACGAGTTGTTTTTACTTCTCAACTCCATGATTCTAAATGGTGCTTGGTATTTCCAATGTATCAAATCACTGTCAATCAGCAAGAGCTGTTTGAGATGGAGGTTTCTGTATATCGTATATCATGTACTCTCTATCAGTTACCCTACTAAATGCACGTTTCAGTTGTTCTTTCCTTGTTATAGGAGAGGGACTTTTGGTGGCAGTTGGTCTTACTACATATGCTGGAGACATGCTTAGGTCGACATTGATCAAGGTTTCTACCTTGAACTTGTAATTGCACTTGTTAGTTTTTCTTCTTATTTTCTATCCATAAATTAAAATTAAACGCAATGTCATGTACTAAGCAGATAATGCGCCACTTCATATCATCAGAGGTGGTTTCTGTTCAATACATCATAAAAAGAAGTGAGATAAGCACCATCATTCAGGTAGATTACTTTCCTTTATTTTTTGTTTGATTGAGTTTGTTAGGTTATTATGTCTACACAAACAATGTAGATATGACATTCTCACAAACTTTCTGTTGTCCTTTATTGCAGGTTTATTTGCTTGGCCTTCTTCTATTTCCTTTGATTTTGGGATTTTGTCTCCAAGTTGCTGATCGCTATACCAGATCAAGCTTAAGGATTCAGAGTGAGAGTGGGAAATCCATTTTGTTCTTTACACTGCTGGTTACTAGCTCCACTGCAGTTATTCCCTTGTGGGCGCAATTTGTTTATGATTTTCAAGTGCATCCTTTGCTATGGTAAGCCCACATTCTTCTGCATTGTGAAATTTGTTCTCCTCACTTTCTTCAAGTTTGTTAATGTCTTCATAGATCTATAATTAGCCAAAATCATGAGACGAGGGTGAAAAGAAAAATATGAATTGTGCTTTGGCCACCATTTTCTGCATATTGTTTCTTGTGTAGATTATGTATTCTTCTTACAGCTACAATTCTTCTTCATTAAGGGATGACAAGGGGTTGTTGTCGTACATAGTAGGACCCGCACTTACAGTTGTATCTATAGGGCATTAGCAATAAGGGGTTCATAGAGAGGTTTGTCCACTATTTTAGAGGTTTGTCAACAAACCTCTCTATTGTTGGATGAAGTGAAGAAGCTTCATCTATGAGAATGGTTACTAAAGTGTATCCAGGTTTGTTGATAGTAAGTGGGTCCTTGTATATAATAGTTTATTGTATGTATGTATTTTCTTTGTTTGTGGACCCATATTATGAACCCTCAAATTTTTGGTCTATTGTTATGAAGAGGTTTATTGTTATGAAGGTTTGTATGGTGGATGATTTGGCATGAGATGAACCTCAAAAGAGGTTTGTCTATTGCTAATGCCCTAAGCTATGTTACTTTGGCTTTTCACTTTTACGATTGTACCGACACAGTATATCATGGATATGGGTATGGGTGTGGATTTTGTACCGGATACTTCTTAGTCCGACACTTCTCCTAAAATAGCTTAGCTAGTAAGGCTTGCAGTCTTGCACCACAAAAATAGAGGAAGAGAGTACATAACATTTAGTACGTAATATACTTGATGATTTTAAGTGTGATTTTTCAAACTTCTTTCCTTTATACTTAAACTTGAAATATTTCCAAGTGTATAAGCGCGTATTTTTGCTTTGAAGATGTGTCCCCGCACCTGTATCCTCATTTGAATTTTAGGATAGTGTCCTCGACTCCCCGTGTCTAAAAAATTTTAGTCATGCAGAGTCTAATAAGGTTAATCTCGGCTGATATGTCTTGTATCTCCAGTATCGATGGCCACCGATATGAGATATTCGAGATATATTGAGTAAATTAAAAATAGGAAAAGATCAGTTGAGACGATAGACTTATAATGTGTTCCGGCCGACTTGGCTCGATACGGCCCATGAAGAACTCAGGTGACCAATTACACCATTACTGCGATCTTAAATCACGAGTCCGGCATTTGCATATGTACCCGAATCCGACACCCATAAGTCGTACCTAAGTTAGAGTTTCATAGTCTATAAGTTTTGGATGCCTTCTGTGGTGCGAAAGATAATGCTTAAAAGTCATGTACGAGCTAGGAAGAGTACGGGATGTACAAAACTACAAGTCGTGTTTACATTTACAGCGGCATACCAGCTGTCAATTTTTGTTCTTACGCAGCTTTATTAGAAGCAAAAGGCACACATTTGGACTTACTGCAAACTGTCTGCGAGTAGGTTTAAATAACACTGCTTTTAAAAGTGATGTGTTTCAGCTTATTTATATGTACTGAGAAGGGAAATTTTGAGCAACTGTGTGAACCCAACTATTGATATGGAGAGTATATCTTGACTTCATTTATTTCTTGAGCAGGGTCATTTCATTTGTTTTCTCTGAACCATTTAAGAGACTCTCTCTGTGCATGTACTGGGTGGGTGTCATTTGTGTATCGGTTCATCGATTTTACTACATTTCCAAAGGCAGTAAGGTAGAAAGGATCCTCCTGCGAAAATACTATCATTTGATGGCTGTTGCTATGTTTGTTCCAGCCCTTATTCTTCAGGTATCCAATTTTCCGTTTCAAAAATCTCTGGTGTCTGTGAAATATATAAGCGATGCCTACTGATTTCTTTTCTTCATCTTTTTGCAGCCAAATTTTCTGAATCTTGCTTTTGGTGCTGCATTAGCAGTTTTCTTAGTTTTGGAAATTATTCGTGTAAGTTCTACTTATACTTTTATTGTTTTTGTATCTTATATAGATAGTGATGACTAATACTCCTTCCTAAAGCTGGTAAAAGTTAACCCGCTAGTAACCCCTAAAAAATTAGTGAACCACTGGAGGCCAAGCCAATAACTGATTAGGGAAACCATGAAAATTTTTAACCGGCAATAAGTAATAAAGTTGAACAAAAATAGTATCGAACAAGAATTATATTTTATAATTGAAAGAAGATTGATGGTTACAACTTTCATATTTCTGTTGAGTCTATCTCTAAGGGATTTGGGGATTGGATAGTAATTACCTTGTCGACTTCTCATAGGGAGGTGATAGGGCCTATTAAAGCTGGTATTTATTGTTGCAGATGGCTTGGGGGTAAGAATATAAAAATATTCTCTATATCAAAAATATTATCTTTTCATATTTTACGATAATAGTTAGACATATTTCAAATCTAGAAATATCCCAATACATGTAAACATCATAACATATTTTAAAAAGATGGTGTCTACCCTGGTTTAAAGCATCAGCTGATATTTCTGGTATCGCTCAAGATGTATCAGTATCTAACATATGAAATATCCTGATATGTATTGGGTAAATTGAAATAGGAAAAAATTCGGCCAAAATGATTGATTTATAACGTGCACTTGACCTGATACGGTGCGTGAATAATTAGTGAGGACCACGTTATAACTTGTACCGGCCAAACTTTATAAAGAAATACTCAAAAATATTGTATAATATTGATCAAATTAATGATTCTAAATAGATTTAGTCCTAATTTGATATGAAATTAGTGTAAGCTGTTCAACTTTTGACAATGATCATTTGAAGTCATATGGAAACAACCACTTTGTATACAACGCATGGGTAAGGCACTAAGGTCGCATACGTCCTTCCTTTCCCCCATACCTTGCCATTTAAGGCACCGTGGTAATGTTGTTGTATGGGAAATCATTATGATAGTTTAAATGTATAATCATTATCCTTAAGACCTTAACCAAAAAGGGCGTTCAATGAAATTGGAGCGACCTCGGTGAAGTCGACTCATGGAATATGTGGAAAATGTTCTGTGAATGGGAGATATAAACAATAATGACTTGCTAAAGATCGACCAAGAAATGAACAACCTATGCTCACTATGATTTTAAGACAATTTATAGTAGTGGATGTTGGTGACCCAATATGAAGTAAGAATATTATCTGCAATAACTTTTTGCAAATAAGTCCCTTTTTTTTATCAAACTTACATATTTTGCTTAGTACTTTTTGGGTTTTTTTGGTTGTTTCCTTTCACTTTTAATACCTATGACAGATACAAACTTCTTATCATTTTATATTAGAGGCACTTCTTATCTTGTTCTTGAGGGCATCTGCACATCTCCTTGGCTTAGTTCATCTAAATTTCATTGTTGATGACCTCATGGGTCATGGCTTCTTAGATTTTGGTCTTCTCGGTGTTATGTGCCTTTCCATTTTATGTAATATTCGCCTTAAAACTCTTGAAACATCCTTAAGGAAATCTTACAATAAATTCAAAGTCCCATAATGGCCATGGAAAAATTGGTTCGCCTGAATTTCCATAACCGCCTTCTCTTTCTTCATTATTTTCTGTTTCACTGATCTTTCATCAACAATGGGAAAAAACTAACAATGAAGGAGAAGGATGGGAAGGAAGATTGGAATGAGAGAGCAAAGAAAAAAGCTTTTAAAACTTGAATTGAATAAGATGTCTCATGAAAGCAATGAGTTTTGGGTAAGAAAGTTGAGTGAGGTAGGGTAGGTCGTGATGTGGGGGACAAAGGAGATACTAATAGTGTGTACAAGAATTCTTGAGAAATTACATTGCCATACAAATTAAATAACTTCAGCGGTGGCACCAGTTATAGTTTACATCGACAAAAGAAAACTACAATACTACCTATGTTATTTGGTAAAGCTTTCTATATAAGCATCTGCCTGTGCTCAGAGTCTCTATCTATTTATTAGTCTCCTTCACTTGATTTTAGCTATATTATAATTATTAGTTCACTTCCTAATCTCCTTTTGTCTGGAACAGGTATGGAAAATATGGCCTTTGGGGGAGATGATCCATGGTTTCATGAACGCTTTTACTGACCATCGTGACTCTGATCTTCTTGTTGTTAGGTAAAGACTTCTTATGCATGACAGGTGGAGGATACTTCAGTATGCTAGGCAGTAGCAGTCACTGATATCCTAGTTTTTTTCTCTTTCAGCCACTTTTCTCTCTTGTTGGGATGTGCTTTGCCTATGTGGATGTCATCAGGTTTTAATGACCGACCACTTGCACCATTTGCTGGAATTTTGAGCCTTGGAATTGGAGATACAATGGTTAGTTCTGGTTCAATGAGAATTTGTTAATGCTTCTGTTGAGATCACTGAATAGGTCTAACTAGGCAGTACCCAGAGCAACAATTATAAAGAAATAATTGTGTAGTAGTAACAGTTTGATTGCCTGATTCTTTCATGTACGACTTAGAGTTGAATTTATTTCCATATTTCCAATGGAGCCAAAGACTCATTACTCTTTGGTTCCGGATCATGACGGAATAAATCAAAATGGCTCACTAAAGTTGTTGTGCTTCTCTCCAGTGAGTAGGATGTCCTTTGTTGCAGTTCTTGACACAATTTTCATATTGGGTCATTTGGAAATAGCCTCTTGCGTT